>KZ653780.1:19808-30843 GCA_001010745.2 Gerris buenoi | reverse complement strand
AAAAAAAAAAAAAAAAAAAAAAAAAAAAAAAAAAAAAAAAAAAAAAAAAAAAAATCAAAGGAATGATTACAAAAATCAAGTATTAGTTTAATTTATTCATTTGTTTATCTCAATTATTATATTCATACAGGAGTAGAATTGTTATTTTTGGATCAGAAATAAAGGCTTTATTATTATTATATTATTATTATTATTAATGTATGTACTAATTTATTAATGTAAGTTCATATTTATTTATAAAAAAATACCGCCTTTTTTTTATTACATATTTTTACATTCACCTCATATATTTCATCTCAGAAATGCATAAAAAATCTGTTTTGAGAGGTCGTTTTTATTCAAAATTTTCCGGGAGATGGGCACCCCTGTATTAAAATGGCGCCAGTACTATTTATCATAGGAAGTAGAAATAGGGCTCAAATTGTGCAGAGTTAAAATTAGGAATGAATTCGTAAATCATATTTTAGTCACTGTTGTGTTTTACTTTGTGATAATTATTTAAGTAACTTTTTGTCACCAAAACTTATGTATACAATTTAATCGTTATCAGAGTTTATCAGTGATAATGAGACGGATCAAATTTTAGTTATCACCTCCAGCATTATCAGTAACCCCTCTATAGATCAAATTTTAGGTACTACCTTTAGCATTATCAGTAAACCCTCTGTAAATCACACTTTTGTCATTCTAAAAGTCACATATTTAATATCAATAACTATTTAGCTCTATTAGGTCTTATTTTAGGTTACAATTTTATTATTTTATTTTTATTTTTTTTTAATTTACAATATTAAATAAATGATTTTTGATATAATTTTTATACATTAATGTTTTAAACCCTGTGCCGTTTGGTAATTTACCTTTTTGTAAACCGGAACCGTTTGGGAATTTGCCTTTTTATAAAACGGGAGCCATTTAGGAAAAACGGGAGCCGGATGGGCTCCGTCCACTGAGAGTTGATATGGAGGATATAAACCGAAGGCAATTAATAAGCTAATATACAAGTAGTGTAATTAAAATTTATATAATACTTCAAAGAAGTAAAGGGTTAAGACCTGTCCACAATTCAACCGAATGTCTGGAACAGATCACATAGGTATTAAGAGTATTAAGTTTAAACTGGCTCTTAAAAAAAAACTCTTAGTTAAACGCCAGAAACAAGGTAACTAGTACCCAAAGGTAATTAAATCGTAAATGAAATAGAAAGATCAAGGGAGATACGGGACATAAGAAGTGATTAAGTGAAGTTAAAAATTTAGAGTTACAAGTATATAAAAAAGTGAAGGAAAAACTTGTGGCTACAGCCACTGTTGCCTATCTCAATTGACTCAATGTTTGTAAATATGTTTCTTATACAGTTGTATTATTAATGTCAATAAATCGAGGTTGTAGCGAGCGTCTGATTCTCCCGCCTGGAACATCGAGAGCCCGGGTCTAGTGGGATGGTCTGTCCCGATCCCCCACCCTGGAGGCTCCCGACTTGCGCGCGCCGCACTCCCTCCACGGGGGCTCGGGTGGCAGACCCCTTCTCCTCCGCCCGGGCTATATATACCGGTGCACAGGCTGGGTAGAATCATTCCTTTCTCTCCTCTTAAACTTAACTCTTCTTTTCTTACCTTCCTAACATCCTCTTACCACTGGCTGTTCCCTCCACGGGCTAGAGATACCCCGTGGTGCCTACAGCCTTCCTACCTCCTGCCGTTCCCTCCGTGGGCTAGGGATACCCCACGGTGCCTACGGCATTCCTTACCTCTCGCTGTACCCTCCGTGGGCTAGAGATACCCCACGGTGCCTACGGCATTTCACAACCTCCATTCATAACCTACCTCAATTCCTTAACCCAATCTGAACACGCAATTTAGTTCGGGCCCTTCTGGTAACACTAGTCTAATTTATAGAGCCCGACAAACTGATTCTAAGTTAAGGGATAAAACGTGTGTAAACCTTACTCGGAATGTCACTTCTAGCGATCTACGAGAAGTGATACATTTTCATCACCGAATGTAAACCTTCACTTCTAGCGATCTACGAGAAGTGATACTTGAAACTAAAAGTGAAAAAGTCTTATCAGACACACATCGTTACTTAAGTATTAAAATTAAAATTTCAGACTAAACGGAACTCACCGGTACGATAAGGTAGGAAGTCTCAGAGAGAAATTAAATGAAGAAAGTCGAATGTCGGCTACGGCTTAACAGCTACAACCACCGACAGCTTAACAGCTACAACCACCAACAGCTTAACAGCTACAACCACCAACAGCTTAACAGCTACAACCACCAACAGCTTAACAGCTACAACCACCAACAGCTTAACAGGCTACAAACTCCTGTAATAAATAATTAAATTGTAAATCCGATACGCAGAACTAAACCGCTTTAAAGAATTAAAGAGAAAAGAAAAAAAAACTTAGTTTTGTCGAGACGTCAGAACATGGTTTTGTCGAAAAGCAACAGGTGGAACAGAAAACATCCGCGAACACCGTTCGCCGTTCTTGGGGGGCGCCAAACCTGGTTCAGATCATTACACTGGTAATTTTTTTTTGTAAATCTGCTCTTGAGCACCCAATTATTTTAAATTGTCTGATTGACTTCGGGTTTTTTGAAACTTCTTTTTTTAATTTAACATCTTTATACCTGGCGGTTTTGAAAATAGGGACTTACAAAGGGCGCGGAATTTGCTTAGGATGGCTACAAACCTTCGTTTTGGTTGCACAAACACGAAAACCATAAATAATTGTTTCATACTTAAAAAAAAATTGTCTAATTACACAAGTAAAAATCTCCCCCGGCTATTTTATAAAGAAGAATTTCTGGATAACATGTTCTCGCGATCTATTGGGCGTCACTATCGATTTATCAATTGCCATAAGAGATAAGTGTTCTAAAATTCAGTAGTCTTTAATCACCACATTCGTTTTTGCATCATAATTATAAACAGAAGAGTTTATATTACTTTGCGTAAATAATTATTACTATTACTTAACAGTGACGGAACTAGGCATGTTACTGTCCGCGGAAAATTAGGCAATTTGGCGCCCCAGACCCGTTTTTAACAAAATTTAGCACCCTGGGCTGTAGCCCAGTTAGCCGATTTATAATATTTCCTTTAACAATTTGGCGCCCCCTCTGGCTACCCTCCGTGCGACTACTCCGGTTGCCCCACCTTTGTTCCGTCACTGATTACCACAAAGGGATATTTAGTGTAATATACTTTGGGATAAAGGCATATTACACTTTTGTATATAATTATAATAGTGTGTTATTCTTTTGTCCCAAGGTAAATTGGACTAAATATCCCTTTGTTTTAATAGGAGTTATAGACTAGGGAACCAAACGGTTAAAATATAACACTAAAATATCCACTCACGTAAATACAAGAAATGTTGAAATTGGGGATTTCTACGGGTGGGGAACACTCAAGATAGTTGAAATCCTCCTATAGAAAACACCAATATCAACTTGTCCCGTATTTACGTGAGTAGATATTTCATATATATATATTTTTAAAGTCAATCGGACAATTTAAACAAGTGGGTGTTTAANACGTGATTTTATTGCCGTCAGTAAGCATATATCTATCGAATAGCAATTGTTCCTGTTCCTAATACACAAAAGCTTTACTTCGAGTGAACATTTTCTTAAGTTTAAAAGTGTACACGTTATTGCCTTGCTCATCATAAGTGAACCATAGAAAAATTCATAAAAACAATAGTGTACACGGGAGACGGGAGGACTAATTACAATTACAACGCAATAATAAGGAAATTAGCAATAATCTTAAGCTTCGTTAAGGATTAAGGACCAATAAAAAAAGTCTTAAAAGTAATTGCAAATAAACAATATTAATACATTGGAAGAAAAAAAAATCACCTTTTTTTAGTTACAAAGTACGTTATTAACCACTTTTTTGGAGGTTTCAAACAGATAAAAGGGAGGGGGGCGCAGAAAACATACTTCGCACGGGTGAATGTTTTGGGTCGGGCCGCCCCTGAGAACGGGAAATAATTAAGCTAAACGGTAACTACCTCAATCGGTAGAACAGATTCTAGAGAATCAGAATAAATTACTAGAAAATAAGATATAAATCATAATTTTCCCAGAAACACTTGGGAAAAATTACGGAGAGAAACGTAATCGAAAGCTATAGGATAGCGGCAAAGAGAAGAATGCGCTGTTCTCTTTAAAACGACGCTATAACGTAGCGTTCCATGGGAGTCGATAAAACTGAAATAATGGTTGAAATCAAAAAGAACGAAACAGGTCTAGCAAATTAAAGAAAGAGAAAATATGAATTTAGATATAACAAGGAATTTTCTAGCTGAAATAGAAGAAAATATATGAGAAAAAGAAAATTAAAGATAAAAGATGGCGGATCTGACGGGAAGGCTGTGGAGAAGCAAAGGGTTAGTTTGTACCTCTGGAAACCGCTAGATGGCACACAGTGCGTGAATACGGGAAGATAGTCCTTCTAAAGCGATCTGAGACCATTCAAAACCTACCAGGGTACAGGGTAGAGGGACCAATACTAAAAAAGTGGTTCATTATGCTACTACCCTATATAAAACCTTCCAAGATGCAGTTTGGTGAAACAGTATCGATATCTCGATAAAAATATAAAATGTTTACCGGTACGATAAGGTAGGACCACGTGATCACTTTAGTTCGGATTGAGCTCGCTTGAAAGTGTTAGTATAGGGGTGTAGCATATTAAACCACTTTTGAAATGGCATTGCTCCGTCTACCCCTTCCTCTCTCTGAGCTAACAGATGGTACTTGCCAGTAACTGACATACTAAGGATTTTATAATGATTATTATTAGATTTAATGTCAAAAATGTTTAAAATGATAAGGGCACGGAACTTCTTTATCTGTGAGATATTATTTCCAAACTGTTTTGTTTGTTTTTAGATGTTGGTTTTCGTGGAGAAGTTTTACAATATGAATATTTACATGATTAACCTGTTGACAGTGTTACACCTGGAAGTTGTAATGACAGGTCTCTTCCACTACTATTGGGTGTTCACGTCTAAAGAAGCCTTCCTAAATGTTTAGTAACAGCTGTTTATTTATTATTGCTATTTAGTTATTTATGTATCTATTATTATTCAGGTGGGAGGTACACTTGTGAGTAGATGTGTGTCGTCCTCTTCCGCTCCCTGCGGTCCTGAGCTTCTCTCATCCACGTGATCTCCAAAGGCTGTTCTAAATTCATGGTCCCATCTCGCAGGAGGTCTACCTCATTTTCTTGTGCGATCCATTGCCCACCATTCCCCTAGTGCTGTGGTCCACCTGCCGTCCTTGACTCTTGGGATGTGGCCAGCTCATTTCCATTTTCTAGCAGTTACCATCTTCATTACATCCTATTCCAGATCTCTCTCTTATCCATTTCTTTCTAGTCTTGTTACTCCTAACATGCTTCGTTCCATACTCCTTACTGACCTTCTTATTTTCCCAACGATTTCATTCGTGATGGTCGATGTTTCACATCCTTATATCAGTACTGGCAGTACAACTTTAGGCCACAATGATATCATTTTTTTCAATTCAATGTTTGATCTGAGAAGATACGTATATTTATTATATGCTCTCCATGATAGCTATCCTTCTCTGGACTTCTTTCTGCTGGCACCCTTAGTTCTGTTCTCCCGAGATAGACGAATTCTTCAATATTTCCTATATCTCGCTCTCTCACTATTAGCTGATTATTTAAATGTTCGTTAATTTTAATCATTTTAGTTTTATTTAAGTTGATTTTCAGTCCGGCTTTTCCTGATTCCCTATCTAGTTCTGTTAGCATTTCCACTAGTTCTAACCGGCTAGATGAAGTCAAGGCGATATCATCTGCAAATTTTATTGCATTTTATTTTTTTGCCATTAAAATAATACCCTTATCCCAGTTGAGATTTTGGAAACTTTTAGCTTTGATCTTTATGAATATTTTGGGCACACATAACGTCCCCTCATATCAAACCGCGCTCCATTTTGTCCCTTCAAATTTGATTTTGATTTTTCAGAATTTTTGTAAATTAATTCAAAAAGGCTGAATATGATCTCTTCTATTCTTCTGTCTTTCAAACTTTCTAGCATATTGTTGGCAAATTCTGAATCAAAAGTTTTCTAAAGTCAATAAAATAATATACGTGTAAACAGAGGAAAGTCGTTCTGATTTCCCTTATATATTAATTCAGTAATGACTAGGATACCATCTGCTGTTGAGAAGTTACTTCTAAAGCCTACTTGTTCCACAGGAAGGTCAAAGTACAATTAACAATTTATTATTTTACAACTACAAAGATTATTTGGAGTGGTGTATCGTAAGAGGAGAGGCTACCCAGTGGCAGCACTCCTAACAGGTATTGTACATTATTTTTATTATTGTAACAAATCCCTTGGCCAATACCTCTTCAGCTGACGGGGAGGGTGGTCGGGAATATGGATGGAAGCTATGGATTCAACTAAAGGATTAGGATGATGGTTTAGGTTTTCGTGGAGTTTTATGTAGCGGGAAGAAGTGAGGTCTTGTACAAAAGGAACTTTGAGGTCGTTGTGGATTGTGAGATTGGAAACGTATGCAGGAGAGTTAGTGATTTTTCGAAGGATCTTTGACTGAAGTAATAAATAATCTTTGTAATAGCTATGTTACTAATAGCAATATTTTGCAAGTAACTTAAAATCGCGAGACTTTATATAAAAGACATCCAGTGTACTTATTATAATTCTGATTTTCCATCCCTACCCATATGCACTTTACATTGGCCTTAAATTTGCACATTTCAGCATACAAAACAGGGGCTTGATTTTATTGGAGAAAATATAATCTCTTGATTATTTTTAGCGTTTTTGAATCCTTCTAGCTGTCTTTTTTATGATCCAAGAAGTATTACGCTAGTTTTTTGTTTTTTGAAGGGTGTTGACTGCTTGGTCATATACACCCAGTTCTTGTTTTAATTATCAATATATAGTTATATACATATAGTATAGATACATTAGACACCTTCATTCATACCTAAAAAGTAATTTACGTGTTTATATGTTGCAGTCAGTGTTTGATCTGATAGTAATGGAAGTGGATCACCTGTCGATGATTATACCGTTCCTACTAATGATGGGAAGGCTAATAGACGACAGTGTCCCAATAGATCAGCTGGCTATCAAACTAGCCACTAAAAAGTTAGGTCAGCTGTTCTGGCAAGCTAACGAGTATATAGGAGTCATCAGTGTAGTCGCAACGCACTACAAGGTGGACTACACCTGTCTGCATAACGCTAGATGTAATTTTCTACTTCATAACTAACATTTGAAACGAGCAACTTTTGTTAGTAGTTTAGTCACCGGGAAGGAATAATTGTGGATGTAAATTGAAAAGTTGTTTAGGAAAAATGCTATATCTTTATTTCATTTTATTCCTTTCCTTTTATAAAGCATTACGTAAGAAGTTTTATTTCGTTTAGTTAATTTAAGAGAGGATTCGGTTTTATTAATTTAGATGTTTTTATTTAGCTGTAGTAAAGGTCGAAAGAGTTTATTGATTTGTTTACGTTTTTATTCAACTTGGTTTCGATAATTATATATTCATAACCTTATAAGGAAATATAGATAAGGTGGTATGCCCTTCGGTCTCCACTCCTCTTCACATTGCCAGAGATATACGACGAGTCCGACACAGACCTCCGGCCAATGAACATCTTTGCTATCGCTCCTGCCTGCCTGTTGTGTGACATCATCTAATCCAACCTGGAGGTAACCGCTTGAGCCATCATCGTGTTTCTTCTCACCGTTCAACCCATCAGAGGTAACCGAGTCTGGACTCCACTACCTACAGTTAGATTTACTACACTTTTGACTTTTTTTACACTCAGATTGGCCAACCTTAATGATGAACAAAATAATGCCACTAGGTCTGTAGGAGGGGTGGGGCTGGTGACATTTTTGTTTGCCTAGTTGGTCCGACCTTCTAAAATTCAAAATCCTGACTTCTCATTGGCTCCCGACGGATTTTGCCGCGCTGTCAAAAGTCAAAACTTTAATAAATCATTCTGTATTCGACGATTTTTAATTATAGCTCCTCGACGTTTTGAGCTCTAATCTTTTACATTCTTAATTTAAATTCAGAGTGTAATTTCTCATTTGTAAAACTGAACCTATCTCATTTGTTTTTCTTTATGCTTATTATTTTACAAGTAAAGAGAACTTTGACCTTCTTCATCATATATATTTACAGTATTTATTTACTTTCCCTTTACCTTTTATTCAAGAGTGGTCGTCCGAACCCCTATGGCAGTAGACCTGCTAATTGGATGAATATAAAGTGCCCTGCAGCTACAAAAGTTTTTATATTTTTGTCACAGTTGATTATTGATCCTGGAAAATAAATATCATAAGTTCTAAAGGAACGAAAGCCCAAAGCTACCACATTGGTAAATAGATTTTATTATTCGGTTTTCCGCTATTATCTCGAATAAAATTAGGTTAACCAAATATTTAATTCAATGTCAATTCTTGATGACTAATGGATTTCGAAATATTTGCAGTTTAAATATATTATTATCCATGGACATTTACCTACCTTGCATGTTGTATGGACCTGTACCTACCTACCTTGCATGTTGTATGGACCTGTACCTACCTTGCATATTGTATGGACCTGTACCTACCTTGCATATTGTATGGACCTGTACTTACCTTGTATGTTGTATGGACCTGTACCTACCTTGCATGTTGTGTGGACCTGTACCTACCTTGCATGTTGTATGGACCTGTACCCTCCTTTGCATGTTGTGTGGACCTGTACCTACCTTGCATGTTGTATGGACCTGTACCTACCTTGCATGTTGTATGGACCTGTACCTACCTTGCATATTGTATGGACCTGTACCTACCTTGCATATTGTATGGACCTGTACTTACCTTGTATGTTGTATGGACCTGTACCTACCTTGCATGTTGTATGGACCTGTACCTACCTTGCATGTTGTATGGACCTGTACCCTACCTTGCATGTTGTGTGGACCTGTACCTACCTTGCATGTTGTATGGACCTGTACCTACCTTGCATGTTGTATGGACCTGTACCTACCTTGCATATTGTATGTACCTGTATCTACCTTGCATGTTGTATGGACCTGTACCTACCTTGCATGTTGTACGGACCTGTACCTACCTTGCATGGACCGTTTTTGCTCAATACGACATATATATTATATGGAACTTACAAACAATTGTATTGGACATGGATTATAGCTGATTACGTTTGTCTGTCCCTTTTTAAAAAGAAGTTATTCAAACATTTGCAATACAAAGTTTATTGGTAATATAAATAAGGCTATTTAAAGGTATTACAGCCATTAAAATTTATCTTTAGTAGAACTTGGTTATGTAAATACTAATGTAATATAGATAGTTTTTAAGAGAATTTGTTATCCTTCCAATGGTTCTGTATAATTCTACATGATAACTTTCCAATTTATGTCCACAGTTTGTCCAATCGGAATTTCGTTGACTGGAGAACTGACAAAGTCAGTTCTCCATTATAAAAGATTATATAATTATCTTAGATTATATAATAATATTCCTGCTCCAAGTTATTATATTGTTTTTTGTTTAAAGATCCAAACGTGATATCGCTGGGCGTTGTTCCGGAGTTCTTATCTATATCGATAACACGGATTCTCAAGTATCCAGCCATGTTTTCATATTTCTTCTCGCTCTTCCTCAAGAAATTTGCTTCAATGGTAACGAAATGCTCATAATAAATAAAAAAAACTTAAATAAAACTTCAAATGCCACACAACACGAGACTCCGTAATACTTAATACTCGACACACAGGTAGTTAGATTGAAGGAAACAGAGATGGACAAATAACTCTGGAACTGTTCATTTGAACTCGTTTCTTTTAATAAATAGTCGTGAAGATAGCGTGCAAAAAAGTGTCTGACTAACATCAAGCTAGAATTTTGTATACAAGTTAATCTGTTAGTGCCTATTAAAAATATGCGGTCTGCGGGACATAGCTTGGCAATAGGCATTTTAAAAAAAACAAAATGGTGGAGAGTGGCCATGTCCCGCCAATTATGGTGGACAGCATGATTCTCATTATCCTCAGTACTGAATTAGTTAGTAGACAAAAAATCAAGTCGATGTTATTTTCACACTTGATAGTTTAGTTATTCAAATATTACTAAAAATCAACGTTGTCACCTGTCAAGGGACTGACTAAGATCAACTTGATTTTCACGCTACTAACTAATTCTGTACTCAGGATCATGAAAATCACATTTTCCACCATCATTGGTGAGACATGACCACTCTCCACCGTTTTTTTTTTTTTTTTTTTTTTTTCAAACTCCTATTGCCAAGCTATGTCCCGCAGACGAAGGCGCTGAAAGATTGACTTGTATACAAAATTCTAGCTTGATGTTAGTAAGACACTTTTTTGCACGTTATCTTCTGGACTAAAATAAATTAACTGCAGTTACAAATAAATTAACATTCGTTCACTTAGAACGAATTACATTCAATGTTTAGAGGAAGAGTTTGATTAAAACTTCGAAAATTATTAATGTCTGACACTGGATCCTGAAGTTTAAACAGTCATTACAGATCCTTCTAATATAGAAAAGGATTCTAACAGTTTAGTTCTGATGGCGTTAGTTGATCATTGTTACTATTTTACTTTTAAAAATTTGTGATGAAAAGAGTTAAACGAAATGTGTGATTTACAGAGAGGAGGGGACGCGGACGTGGGGTGGGGGTATACTAGCAAGACCGCGGTCGTGGTGTGAGGGTATACTAGCCAGACCGCGGACGTGGTGTGGGGGTATACTAGCCAGACTGCGGTCGTGGTGTGGGGGTATACTAGCCAGACCGCGGTCGTGGGGTGGGGATATACTAGCCAGACCGAGGTCGTGGTGTGGGGGTATACTAGCCAGACTGCGGTCGTGGTGTGGGGGTATACTAGCCAGACCGCGGTCGTGGGGTGGGGATATACTAGCCAGACCGAGGTCGTGGTGTGGGGGTATACTAGCCAGACTGC
>KZ653779.1:12476-26120 GCA_001010745.2 Gerris buenoi | reverse complement strand
TACTTAAAACTTATACAAATTTATAATAACTTATTATTATAATTTGTCCGATAGCATTGTGATTCCACATACATTCCCCCTTCAATACGTGCATACTATTAAAAATTTATTATTAATTAAAAAAATATTTAAGCAAGATAGAGTTTACCCATAGATGGACGAACTATTATTACAGGTAACTGATGTCTGTAATCGTTAATTACTTGTTCCGCCAGTGACTTGGAGAATGTGTAAGTATTTGGCATCTTATTAATATACCTGCAAGTACGGAGTGTATTAATTATCTTTTTAAAAACAACTGCACAAAGAAGAAACCCCTGCCTTCTCTGCAGTACTGCCAATACTGGTGAGGTCTCCCAACCATGAAAAATCAGGTTCTAGGAGAGACTATGTATATTTCTTTGAAATTAAAGAAAGAAAGTATGTATTAAAATATATATTCAATTTTTTTAAAATTTGTTTGCTATGCAATTTTCCTGCTAGATTCCTCGTATATGATAAATTATCACCATTGACAATTTCTCTTGCACCACTGATCCGACCATGAAAATTTCCTCTTAGCTCCTTACCAATCACCAAGTAATCTTTCTGTAATCCGTAATCTTGATTCAATTTTTTTTTTTTTTTTTTTTTTTTTTTTATGCAATATCGGTAAAACATGACAATATCACCAGATCTTGGTTCTGGAACCTTGGAATTTTGATTTGGCCCATCCTCAATCTCTTTCGCTCTTTCACCCCTATTATGTTTATACAATAATTACATAACAATTTAACTTAAAAACTTCAATTAAATGAAACTATGTTGAACTCTAGAAATACAACTCTATATATTCTGTCAAATCAAAACAAAAACATTGGAAATAAATAGTGACCAGTGTTGTCATAGAATAAATAAATAAAATAGAAATAAACAAACATGACAATATTTCCCCCCTAAAAAGTTATGGGATATATCTCTGCGGGGCCCTTCGCTCCCTCGTTGATCTTCTCAATTCTGTATTATTTTGGAATGAACTTGAGTTAGAGTTTTTCAAATGAGGCACCGTATTCATAGTATTTTCTGAAGGAGGAGTAAGCTGTTGGGATATCTTAGTTCTTTGAAGTTGATCGACATGCCTTCTTTGGAATGATCCCTCAACCTCTACGGTGTAATGCAGCTGTCCATCGCGGTTGATGATTTTTCCTATTATCCATTTTTGGTTAGGTCTGTTATATTGTCGTACGGCCACTGTTTCACCCACACTAAACTCTCTATCCGAAATACACAAGTTGTCTCCATACTGCTTGTATTTAATGGTCGATCTCAGGTTAGGTCTCAGACTTGTTAACCTGGTTCTCAATTCCCGATTTAAAAACAGTTGAGCTGGACTTATGCCTGTCGTCATGTTAGGGGCTCTTCTGTAGGCCAGTAAAAATGTTTGCAGCTTGTCTGACATTGAACCTGGAGCATCTTTAAGAGTTTTCAAAGTTTGTTTTAGCGTGCCCACACACCNAAACATTACCTCTTCGATTGTTCACACAACAGAATCCTGTCCGCAGCGCCACTATTATGTTTATACAATAATTACATAACAATTTAACTTAAAAACTTCAATTAAATGAAACTATGTTGAACTCTAGAAATACAACTCTATATATTCTGTCAAATCAAAACAAAAACATTGGAAATCAATAGTAACCAGTGTTGAAATAGAATAAATAAATAAAATAGAAATAAACAAACATGACAACCCCATGAAATTGAAATATGTGAGGAGTGATAACCTTTTAATTCATTTTGAGCCCACACACTTACAGTTTAACTACAGGCCGTTATTGTATACGATTAACGTAAGGCCAAAATCTCATACATCGATCGTAAAGAACTACAGATCTGTGCCTATATGCGCCACACACTGTGCGATAAATGCCTGCAGGCCGATATCTGTCGATTTTGGCCTGAAGTCCGACGGAGGGAAATAAACAAAATAAAGATGATTCACAATACACGTCTGAAGGCCGACTGATAGTGTAGGGCGACTTTGTCCTTGAAGCACAGGCCTGACAGTCCACGGAGTGTCGTCTCAACTTCCATCCGATCCTCGCCTCTAGCCTCCACACACCTACAGTCCCCCTCCGACTGCAGTCCGTCATCTTAAGGAAAACTAACGAGTATGTGGCCAAGCTCCGTGGACTGTCAGATCATTATCTTCAGTTAAACTGTAAGTGTGTGGGCCCCTTAACACTAGACGAGAAACGATCACACACAAACTTTACGACACTGATGGAGCACATAGAAATTTTATCACCCATTAAAAAAAAATTAAAGGATGTTTTCAGCACATCCCTTACAATCAAATGTTGACTACTAAACTATTACAAAACTTACTATCATAATAAAATAATCTCGGGTTCAACTTAAATAGAGAATAAAAGTTTTGATTATTACTTGTTGATATAAATACTTATTCGAGAAAGATTTTTCTAAAAAATTGGTTACTTTAAAAAATTCTTGACAACGGCTTGTTTTGTCCCTGTGTACCATTAGTTAACTATTGTCTAATGCTAAAACCTAGATAGCTCCAAATTATAAAATTAAGCAGTATGGGGCGTGGTTACTTCTTGGATGGATGACCTCACAGATCTGGAACTAATCCCTAGACCGCCCCCTACCTCCTTCACTCAATATTTCCAAAGCAAATGGGGAGCTTCACGAAAGAATTAGCACCAGCAGATTTTGATTTTGAATTTGCACCAGCACGGGCCGTGACCGTCATTTTTGTGGGGGTTCAGTAAATAATCAATAATACTAAAGATGTGAAGTCATGGTTAACCAACCAAAACTTCAAATATATGTGTAGAAGGTTTGGTTGACTTGTTTCAATCCAGTATTTTGTTTATACAAGGCTAGTTTGGGATAGTTCAAAGAACCCAAGGTATCTATGTCTTTAACATAAACCCCTACAAAGTTAATTTAAGAAAATGTATATTGGAAAAGTTTACTTTTTAACCAGAGGCTCAAGAGTTCCCTTGTTGATTTTCTCACATACTTCAATAGTTTTTCTCCAGTCAGCTTTGGGTGGGTACATCTCCTCTTTGATATGTAAGTAATCACAGTTGGTGTAGGCAGTCGAAATATACGTCAAACACTGAAACATTGTAAAATAAATGTATAGAACAAGAATGCTCCACCAATTAAACAAACGCTCAAAATATATAGTTAGTTTTAAAAAATGAATGATGATTCCTAAAGATTGTTTGGGTTAGAGATTATAAAAAGGTGTTGGAAACGAAAATAATCTCACAAGATTTCTCAGTAAGATTGAATTTAAATCCAGTAATAATATTTAAGTTATTTATTATTAACAATATTTAAGATTAAATTCTCAATTTCATCTCAGAATCGATGATAAATTTCAGTTTAGGCTCCACGTGACTGCGCAAACGGTTGACAAATATTTTAAATAAACTACTTCAACATATTCAGGGGACTTACAATCAAAAACAATTAAAATATTAACACTTCTCCTGAGCCTAAAAATGTAACATTGTTTAAGTTTATGAAAGAACTTTCTTCTGTAAATTATAAACACAACTAAAATTTAAAAATATTATAAAGAACTTACAACAAGCCTGGGCATTGTAAGTGCCAGGTCGACCATCCTCTTGGCCCCCAGAGTGTTGATCCGGACAGCAAAGTCCAAGGGGTCGTCAAAGCGTACTGAGGCAGCACCATGCAGGATAATACTGACTTCTCTCCTCAGTAGTCGCTCGTCTTCCTGTGAGAGTCCGAGTCTCTCTTCCATCATGTCACCTGCTACTCCCACCACTTTAGACTCCAGTATCCCTGGGTATCTCTCTCGCAGACGCATAAACGCCTGCAACCAATCAATTAAAAATTATTTATATACGCTTTTAAATTTCGTTTCATTTTAAAAATTGTACAATAATAACGAAACAGAGGTTGAAGCTTAATGACTCAGGACCCGGATGAACAGTACTCACCCTCGATGTGAGGACCTGATCAACTCTTTGCTGAGGAGTCTGTCCTTTCTTAGGCCTGATCAGCACGTAGATAGTATCCAGTTCAGGGCAGCTGTACAGCAGTTTCTCCACCAAGACTTTGCCTAAAGCTCCGGTGAACCCTGTCAGGAATATCGACTTCCCTTTGTAGAACTCCGGAATGGTCATCGGTAGATCAATCTTCATTTTCTCCATCTTCTGGAATTATATTTTATTTTACTTTATAATATACTCTACTATACTTGGTCTTAGTTTTTTAAATTCATGTAATCTCCCTACAACAACGGTTAAAGGCCGGGCCACACCTGTCCGCACCTTCTTCGCACCGTGCCCGCGCCGTGTGACGGCCGTGTGTTGGACAACACTCGGTAAGGAATAAACCTAAGGAAATGTTAAGCATGGTCCACACCTCTCCGCACCGACATTTTATTTGTTTTGTTTACTTTTTGACTTTTCCTTAGTTGTCCAACACATGGCCGTCAAACAGTGCGGGCGCGGTGCGGAAAGGTGTGGCCCGGCCTTAAGGCGTGTGTGATTTAACAACTTGGGTCATTGGTGCACATCTCTACACCTTTGCCTTTTGTTTAAAACTGTTATTCTAGTGATGCATAAAGCCCTTGTTTAGAAAAGTTCAGATTTTCCTATATCGGCCATATTTGTTTTCAATATGGCTACTAGGAATCATTGTTCGAGAAAAAAACATACAATCTTCATCCACCTGAAAAGAGCATTAGAATTATTTGTAAAACACCCGAATCTTGAAAATATTATGTGCGAACTTTCCAAAAACTAAGGGAACCTGCGTGTCTGAGGGGCTCTAGGTGTCTGCCCAGTTATTACATCAAGATCAATAGACTGAATTGCATTTATGAATCGAGAACCCCCGATTCCCCCACGCTTTCATGATGTGAGTTTGATCCAGGTCATGAGATGTTATTTGTATTTATGAATCGACGGAGCAGGGTGAGAGACTCCCCCTGAAGAAGTCTCTTCCTCCCACTTTGATGTTGTGGGTATGATCCGGGTCTTTATGATGTGACGATGGAGCATGGCGATGGGGACTCCCTGAGGGGTTCTATTCTCCCAGGTCTATATATTTTACTAAAAATCACACCATATTCACTTCGGCGGTACAATGCATAGATGTATGATGTGTGAACTAGTTGGAACTCTCCTCCACTAGTAAAATGAGGCTGGTAAAATGGGGCTATAAGTATAAGGCCAAATTGCTAGGATCCAACGAGTGGTTCGTCTTACCCGTCTAGTAGGAAGTTCTAGATAACTACATACGATTACTACTTCCCACTATATCTTCCAAAACCTTTCTTGTCACAATCAATGCTGAGCACCTTTGTAACCAAATTTCGTTTAAATCGTTCAAGTTTTAGGGCATTAATCGTTTGACAAACAAGCACAATAACTTTTAAAATCTCAAGTCCTTGAAATAAACAACTACTTACTCTCGTTCATGTATTGGATGAGGTTCTTAATAAGTTTCTGTAGAAAGCTTCTCATGCGTTGCTTTCTGGACGTATTTAGGATGTACGGGACATAAATAATCATTACCTTCTTAATGAGACCTTGAATTTGGTAAACTACTTGACATTATGATTTAAAAATTTCCTAATTTTTGTGTTTTTGGGCTTTGTGGTGGCTATTTTAAAAATGATTTAATAAGAAAATTTTTTTCTCCAGCTTCTAATTATGAGCTTTTTAAATTATTCAATACATGATAAAAATATACATAAACTTTTTCAATGTCCCCACTTTTACCATTTTGTGTCTTAAAAATACAAAATGAGTTTTTGGTTCTAATAGTGACATGTGCATTTCCTAAAATACCTTAATTATGCGTAACATGTCATGCTGACTAAAAACCTTTTTTTTCTTCCGCCATTTTGAAAATATTAAATGTAAAATTTCGAAAAACTTTAACTGTCACAAATTCTGAGATGCATTACCGAATTTATTTATAATCGATCAATTTGTACGCTAGTTTATCATTAGAAAAATAAACGAACTTTTCTTAAATGAAGAACACACTACGCTCGTTCAATTACAGTTATATGTATTGGGTCAATAAGATGTCTAATAAGTGGAAGGCTATTACATGAGTAAGACTATATTTCGACCCTTGAGGGATATCTTCAAGAATGTAATTAAATCTATTGCTTCCGAGCTCACCGAAGAAAGAAACATTTTTCTGGCGCATTGTGTTCTGAAGAATGATTTTTCTTCTTCTATTTCAGGAGAAATCCATTTCAAATCATGTCAGAAATATTGTCGCTCTCAGGACGCAGTGTGTCCGTCGCTCAATGGTTACGAGCCAACATATCTTTAAAGCTATTCGTTCGATTTTAATAAAATTTAGGCGGGAATTCAATTTTTTCTGTATTTGGTCCCATCCATTTTTTTTTTCTCCTAGAAGCGCACTATTGTGTCGGTCTGTCTGTCTGTCACTCAATTCTTACTGACCAAACATATCTTAAAAACTACCCTTCTCTGTTCAATGAAATGTCTATGGTAGGCCATAGTCACTTGTTGGTCTCATATAAGTTTCAACTTTCTGCACTCATTTGTTTCTCTTCAACATGAGCACAATCTTTATTTAAATTTATTTACATCTATAGGTTTAAGGGGAAATAAAAATAGTCTCTCCACACAGAATAATCTTTTTACTAGCATGTCAGAGATCGACGTCGACTCACGGCGACGGAGTCTTACGTCGATCTCCGACATGAATTAGACTCACCACTCACCTTTCTTGTCTCTTTTTCAATTAATGTGACTCTATTTCTTCTTTATGCTTCGGCACTGATGATGGCCTTATGAATGCTGAAAGCTGCTTTGGCTAGTAAAAAGATTATTTTGCGTGGAGAGACTATTTTTATTTCCCCTTAAGATGACCTCCATAGACGCTCTCAAGTCTAATATCTATAGGATGGTTCCAACAACACTACAAACTAGTTCCAAACTAGTTTCTAACTGTACGACGCATGCGCATTAGCGAAAAACGATCAATTGTGGTCCGTTGCGCATGCGTTGGACAGTTCTAGACCAGTTTGAAGTGTGGTTGGAACAAACCTAATATCTTCAAAAGAACTCATCTGATTCGAAGAAAGTCGAATGGTTTGTTATAAGTTGCCCGGTGATAGCCTAAAATTAATTTCAAACGCCTATGCACATTAATTATTGCTAAATTGATACTTTCTTCGTATAAGAAAACAAAACCATTTGGACACAATCAAAAAGATAAGAGGGAAAAATAATAAATAAATTTTACAATTGGTTGTAAATACATAAATTCAATAAAATAAGTAATAGGATGCAAGAGAGAAATGTACCTCACTAATTGATAGACTATTTTTATGTTTGTAAAGTATATGGGTGATTCTCAAACTACGGGCAATTTAGCTCTAGTTTTAAGAGAGGTAATTTGGATGTACGTCCTTTGAGACGGTCACCACCGAAAGACCTAGAACAATTTTAATTTTATCCGCGCAAGCTTACGATCTTTTTATAACAGAATATAAAATATGTAATTACGGTAATAAAAATTTAATTACCGTCATTTTATTTACAATTAAGGTAATTACACATTTTTTAAGTACGGTAATTACATTTGATCATTGAATATTAAATTAGAGCGAAATAAATAACACTACACAAAGATCCAAAAAAAAAAAACAAAAGTTATTTCCTAAAACAGCAATATAAAGGCTAAAAAATAAGCCTGGTTTCATAAATCTAGTATTTTATAATAATGATTTAAATTCAAATACGGTAATTAAACTAATAAAGGTACGCACCTGTTTGACAACAAAATTAAAAAAAAAAAAATCAAGATAGACTAAGGCTTTAGCCGCCATTTTTTCGCGCCTTTTCTTGTCAATGTTGCCAGCTTCTCAAACTAATAACCGTAAGAAATTTACCTCGCACTTAAGCACTTAAGCAAAGTGAGGGCTCACTTTATTTTTCATTACGGTAATTACAAAAAAAAAAAAAAAAAAACATTTTTTATGGTCCTGTACGCCAACCGTACATCAGTAAAAGATTTATAAAAACTTATTTTATTTAAGATTAAACTGTCACCTGTGAATAAAGAAATCTTAAGAAATATGTTTTACATTTAGCATGAGACAACTATTTTGGATAATATCCTATTTTGGGACAAATACGGTAATTACAGAATTGCATTATGTTTGAATTTTCAATTATCCATATTTCAATAAATATGACTTCATAATAGTATTTTTTTTCCTGAGATCTGTTAATCATAGTAGTTTTAAGCTAAAACAGAGAAAATCTGGGCAGATAGGAAACATACTAGTGAAATAATACACTGGGACACAAGTATTGCCCCTAGTTTGAGAATCACCCATATATTGTAACTGTTCGTTTGTAATGTGGCTGAGAGACTAGATATAGTTGTATAGTAAAACAATAATATTTAGACTTACCTTGAAATGAGACGTAGTGTTAATTAGCACTAAAACAACTGCAATAAAAGAGCAGTTCCACTTTGTATCGCATTCTACAGTGATTCTCAGGGGAGGGGGAAATTCTTCTTTCGAAGCCATTGAATATTGATAATATGTTTACATTATGTAGTTTGTTTGCCAGGTGCAATGGACGAGTTGCATGGCTCCGTTGACCTTAATGTACTCATATGCATATTATTATTTAAAAATGATTGTTTTAATTTAAAATCAATGAAAATGTTGCATTAGAATTAGATATGCATGTATATATACCCTGTTGTTCAGAAAGTTATTGACTTTCTTTTGTTCTAGACCCGAATATTTTAATGATGATGTCATTTACGTATGGAAATTTTCACTTCCGCAGGGAGCAGTATTGTTATTTTTACTAACGACGATTTTATTGACTCAAAACGATATAAGATTATACCTAACTACATGGTATCGGACACTCTATATCTTACAGCAGGTTGTTATATCATATTCCTGACGGTGGAATAATTTAACAAAACAATTAGGTATTAATATAACTACCGCGCTCAAGCTTAGGCTTGTGCGGACAGTAAGAAAACCTAGTTTTAAGGCTCTTAATTGTTATAAGATTTACTTTAAAATATATTCTGTTTTACCACTATATTGTATCATAAATAAAAAAAATAAAACCGGTAGATTTTTTTGCAGCCACTCCCACAAATATATCAATATGCTAAATGATTCTCCCTGTATAACTCCCAGGGAGTTATACAGGGAGAATTCATTTTATTATTATATGTTTGAAAATTGTTTTTTCATGACAAGGTTTTTATACTGCTAAAGATTATGTCCTAGGCAGTGCCGGCCCTAGGCAAGTTTTAGGATGGAGCGAGATCCAATTTTGGAGCCCCTCTTTGCTTGCTTCTAATTTCTAATATAATATACTAGCCTTCACCCCGTATTATGCCCTTTCCAATACGGCTGCCGCACCAGTAAATATTTAATAACTTTGGTTCTACTCAATATTTTTCGATGAAACCAAGCCTACAAATTGCACAACATGTTTGCGCTCACCTCTGAAAAAAAAATTAATCGATTTCATTCAGCCAGTTTTGCGCCTATAAAGTCTGACTGGGGCGACAGACATACACACATACACGAAAAAAGTTAAGGCCGGATTCGGTTTTCGGGATGCATAAAACGAAAAAGTATCCAAAAAAAAAATCAATCCTGACCAATGTACAGACAAAACTAATTTTATATACATAGATTATATACTAATTGTTCGTGCAAGCATGGGAGATCTCGAAACCATCTTAGGTCACTGCCTAATTAGTCGATTAAAAACAGGCGTGCTCGTTGGCACTGTCTCCTCACAGAATCTATAGGAACAGTTGATTTAGAATAACTAACAAAACATATAGAAATTAAGGTGCATAATATATATTAACGAGTATTTATCTTAAAAATTTGTACTTGCTACTCTTCTTACTAATAATGAAGTTCTAGGTCTTCCGGTGATGACCACGTCTCGAAGGTCGTTTCGCTCCTACTGCAAGAAGCATCTTCAGGGGTGTTCATGGTGTCCCAGGTTTCAGACAGGTGTAAACTGGAGGTTCGGTTGAGGAAACGGTCGTTTTATTCCTCCTTGATGTTAGGTCATATCTGGTGGTGATTGCATCAGATGCTACGTCAGCCGGTAATGTGTCTTCCTGTTCGACGGTGGGGACATTCCGAGCCTTAGGCTTGTCCAGGGGTTGAACTGTAGTTACAGTAATGATGAGGGGTTTCCAGGTCTTCGAAAGTCTAAAACCGTCTTCTCTATTAAAGTTGTGAGGGTGCTTTTCGATTTCCATAGCCTCTCTTACTATTCGGTTGTGGTATCCTCTCACTGAGGCAGACTTTGGTGTCTTCGAACCTGATGAGATGACCGGCCTCACTGGAATGCTGTGCTACGGCAGACTTGTGATCGTCATTTTTGACTTATATATGCGCCTATAAACGAATACATACCAGTCTACCCGTTTGTCCGATGTAAGACTTCCCACAGCTGCAAGGAATCTGGTACACTCCCTCCGTTTTGAAGGGTAAATTATCCTTTACTGAGCCCAGGATCCTCCTGGCTGGCAGTCGTTCCACTAGTATAGGTTGTTCCGATTTTATGTTCACGCAGGATCCTAGCTATTCTGTCGGTTGTGCCTTTGATGTAGAGGAGATACGCTTTCCTTGGCCTGGAGGCTTCCTTGCAGCTCTTGGAGTTTCATTCCGGCGGATGACTCTTTGAATTTCAGCTCGATGAAACCCATTTTTAGAGAGCACTAGGCGAACCTCTAACCACCTCATTTAATAATAATTTATAATAAATAAAAAAAGTTTTAATGGATAACAAACTTTAAACAAATCGCTGCTTACGTACTTTTGCATTCGCAAATTTATTTATAATTACCTCATAAGACAATGCCTGCGCTATATCGTTTTCAATTGATAGCAAGGCTAAGTCAGAGAGCTTGTCTTCAGCAAGAGTTGATCGAAGATATGTTTTAATTAATTTCAGCTTACTGAAACTTCTTTCAGCTATGGCCACCGTAACTGGAATAGTCACGAAAATCCGTAGAGCTGTCCAAATATTTGGGAAAGTATCCTGCCAATCATTTAAAGCTATGATCTGAAGGACAGCTTTAGGGTGGCCTTTATCAATATCTATAAACTTTTTTAAACTCATGATTTCTCTTGACAGCTCCAGCCCTGAAATGTCACTGTTATGGTCATGTGTTAAAGTTGTTTCTAACTTCTTACATGCTTCCTTTAAATTTTCGATATTAGTTTTATTCAAATCATACAGGAATAGCCAAGTCTCATTAATTACAGAAAGTTGTGTGAAGCGAGTCTCTATTGAGTTTATGGTGGTGTCTAATATAGGATAGAAAACATTTGTTCTGAACAACATTTCTGGATCCGTTGGGGCGTCATCTTCATTTTCATATGAGAAAATTTTCTTCTTTTTTCGTGAGCGGATTGTTTCAAACTCCGGGCTTATTTCAGCTTCTTCAGCTACATCTTTAGCTGCAATAATGGCTGTTGTTAATCCTTCATCTCTATATTGCTTTAAAAATGTTATACATTTGTCCATAATTTTTGTAGCTTGTGACAGGTCTACGCGCTCTGATTGCATGGATTTGCTGACCAGATTAACATGGAATAAAACTTCATACCAAATGACTAACGACAGCAAAAACTCAAACTTTTCCAAATTGGCTGCAAGTGATTTAGCTTCCGAACTCGCCACAGGATCATTTGACTGTTCATACTCTTCTTCCAAGGCACTTTTCACTTCGGCGTACTGATATCGTAAAGCTTCCAAGCAATTGACTCTACTTTCCCATCTTGTTTCACACACCTTTTTTAAAGTTAAGTTCTTAACATGTTTCGAAACAACTTCCCACCTCTTTGTTGAATTAGCAAAAAACACAAACAAGCGCTGGAGGATTCCAAATAATGAAACTGATTTGACTGAAGATTTAGCTGCATCAGCCACCATAAGGTTAAGGCTATGGCAGGCACAAGGATTAAAAAACGCCCGGGGAAACTTTTTAGTTATGCGACTCTGAACTCCTTTTTGTCGTCCAACCATATTAGCTCCATTGTCATACCCTTGTCCTCTGCAATCATTCATATCAATGTTGTATTTATCGATAATTTCGTCCAAAAATAAGCCTGTTTCCCATCTCCGCTTGAGTCTGTCACAGGTTTATAAGTCAAAAAGCATTCACGCACACAAAATTCATCAATATCGAAAAACCTAAATGTGACGCTCATTTGTTCGGAATGACTAATATCGGGGGTGCAATCTAAAATTATCGAAAAATATTTGGCTTTTTTAATTTTTGATATAATTAGCCCTCTGACTTCGTTTCCTAGTAAATGTATTAGTTCATTTTGTATATTTTTACTGAAGTAGTATTGATTGGTTTCCTTGTGCATTACCCGTCGCAAATGCTCTGCCATGATAGGATCAAATTTTCCCAATAAATTTAAGCCGAGGAAGTTGCCGTTCTTTGGGGTATTCAATTTGTCACTACTACCACGAAATGATAGATTATGTTCGGCCAAAAAAATTGTGATTTCTATTAGTCTCTCCAGTACAGAAGACCATCTAGATATTTTATTTTTCAGTTGAATTTGAAGGGCTTTGTCAATTCCAGAACATGTCCCTAATCTTTTTGAAGTTTCGAGCCACATTAATAAAGCTGATTGGTGATCGGCTAAATTTTCATGGGTCTTTAGTGCTGGGGATACATGTGACCAATCATCAAAGCCAAGGTTACCGAGTTTACAAGGCATAGAGCGGTTATAAATATAGCAGCAAAAACAATAAACCTTCTGGGCAGACTTTGAGTATATTAACCATTTACGATTATAAATTTCACCGTTTGGCATCACTCGTTTAAAGTGTGCATTACAAAAATGGCGATTTTTATCATTCCGTGGATAATCTGTATCTGACATTTTACCGTTGTGTGGGCCCTGCAATATGATAAAATCTATTGTTTTGGATGACAAGGGCGACGGCCACTGAGCGATATCTACAGATATTTCTGCGGTAGTTGTCGATATGGCTGTTACTTCTGCAGGCGATGGAAAAGCATTAGAAGAGGTTTCTACGTCTACATCGGATATATCCTGAATCTCTGCCACATTATCTGGAACATTCTCTGAAGTAATTATGCACTCGCCTGTTGGTTGAGTTGAATAAGGTTTTGCTTCAATTTTGAAAAATTTAGCTAGTTTTTGGGCGCTTTTTACGTTATCAGCTTCTCTTTGTGTTTTTCTCTTCAAATTTTGAGCTCCTGATAATTTTTTGGGTGCTTGCGACATTTTAACTGATGTTCCTGAAATAAATATAAACAAATAATTCTATAGTTTACAACCTTGGAACTCAAAAGCCCCCAAGAACCATTTTTATCATCAGCCACTTGCAGACATTTATACAGCACTTTATAACGGTTTGTTGATGTCGTAAAATAAATATGACTAGAGAGGTTAATAAAATGTAACACAACAATATTGTCACCACAATTTTTAATAATTAATATACGCGTTTCGACTTACAATGTCATCATCAGTATGCGTGTTAACTTAGTAAGAGTAAATACTGTACTAAGCTAACTATTTTACAAACATTTTTT
>KZ653778.1:4748-17918 GCA_001010745.2 Gerris buenoi | reverse complement strand
ATGACTTATGACAGAAAATTCAAAAACGTAGTATACAAAAAGTTCTTTTTATCGTGTAATTATTATACATTGATATAATCGGTTCGCTAAAATGCATCGTTCCGTTGACCCTAAAGGTTCTTAAAACAATTCCACAATAGTACATTACGCGTCGAGTGTGGAAAGTAGCATTTTGCATGCGAGTCTGGAGTTTACACCCGAGCGATAGCGAGGGTAGTAAAACCACACGAGCAAAGCACAATGCAGTTTTCGCACGAGTTGCGTGCCGTACTTTATCTAAGATTTTGGATTTTAATAATAAACACAGAAAACAAAATAATAAGCTTTCTGTATTTTAAAAGTATGATATTCGTATTTCTCTTTCGATTAACATGACAATAATTCATTAGTTGTATTTTGTACCGAATTAATTATTTCGGGAGGAGTATTATTCTCCTTATTTTCGTCATAATCAATAAAATCACTCAATTGTTTTTCACTAAAAAACTCGATATAAACAGTTACTTTAATTAAACAAACCAGCTAATTAGTTTTGTTAAATGTAAACAAACTCGCTAATCGTGCGTTATGGTGAAGAATTCCTTTCCCTAGGGCGGTAAAGAAGAGGAATTCATCAGAATTATGAGACGTGCATGCGCAATGTATACAAGTACGTAAAGAATCACTTTCTACGCATCTAAACAGAGATACAATGTTTATATTTCGTAGCAATCGTAGATAAAAGTAGTTGTTCCACAGTGTTTACACTGACACTTTTAAACTTCTTGATGCGTTGCATCAAAGATGTTATTAATAAAACGGTTATTTGGTGTATCTTGCAAGATACTAATAAGAAATTATTATTAACTTTTTTTTGACTTGTAATTGAAAAAAGTATCGTCTAACCATCTTTATCAACCAGAAATACATTAAAACTGGAGTAAACATATGAACAATACTTTGCCAATATGAGAATTACCAAATAAAAATACGATCGTGCATCACATCGCAAAGTAACAAAATCGCACAACTATAGATTAGAAAGTTTTTCAAAACCATTTATAAAAGTTCTAAAAATCACGATATACACAACTTTAAAAAACAATACAATGATTAAACAAAGTGAACTGTGTCACTTAAACACGATAATATCGTGCTCGCAGCAAAACACACGATATCATGTCACAAAACGTGAATCCCGTAATAGTAAATACTGTCGTGTATGACCTCAAAGTAATGTGTGTAATATTGAATGCGTGAGAACGACTAAGCTCGTAGTTTTGTGCGATTCACACAGTGTGAACAAAGCTGTACAATAACATCCTGGATTTATTGTTCTCAAATTGTACGTTACTTCTAGTTTTGTTCGTCGATTAAATTATTTTTTCTTCATTTTCTTTAAATACTAGCCGTTATGCCCGTGGCTACGGGCAGAATAAATATTGTTAAAAAAAAGTTATAATTAAAATACATATATAAATAGATATTTGTTGTTTAAATAATAAATGTTATGCTTGGAGTTTCATTACAATGGAATGGCGTTGTGGTAATGTTTTCGACTGACGCACAGGAGGTCACTGGTTCAAACCCAGCTTATGGTACATAAATTTTTAACGTTATAAATCGTTTAGAGGTGAGTCGTCGACCGTTGCCGTCGCCGTTGTTGGGACACTACTCGATTATATAAAAGATATTTTGAAACTAATCGGAAGCGGGGGTGTCTAACATTTTTTTTTTTTTTTTATCAAATAATTCCAAAAGATAATTAAGCTGAAATAAAGAGGACTTATTTATGCTATAGAAAAAGTACAATTGGTGCGAATTTTTTGCTCAATTGGCAAAATTGTGTCAAAATTATTTAGCGTAAAAGTTTCAACGTTAAAAACCACTCATATAGTCTTAAAAACACCAAAAACTGATTATTTCGGTGAAACTTCTCGGTTGCGGATTTTTGGGTGTCAACAATACATTTCCTTTAGGTAAGGAGAAAAAAAAAATAAAGTTTTCAAAACCATTTTGAATACTGTNCACTCGCACTAAACACTCGCACTCGCACTAATCAAAGTGTAAACGGGCCTTAAAGAATGTTAGATTGAAATAAGTGGCATTTGACATATATAACACAAATAAACAAAACAAGTCGAGTAACAGGTTTCCTTAATAACACTTTTTCCCGTGTTAACATTTTTGAAGCTTACTTTTACGCGAGCGTTGCGCTGAATGTTTGGGCAGATAACGTTGCCCAACAAACTTAGCCTGGGCATTGGTAAAATGAACATGTGTACAAAATTTCAACTAACTCGGTGAACTTTTTCTCAAGTTATAGTCATCGGTAGATTTCGTGACGGGGATTTTGGTAGTTTTTTTCGGATTCACTCCCGGGATCCAGAACGTACCATAAGGAACTTCGTCTTTTGGAACTTCGTTCCAAAAGACACGTTGATTCCACTTATAATTATGCGTGTGAAAAGTAATTGAGTAACTTATCAATCATATCAATCAATTTAATATGTTTATTAACTTGAATGAATTGTTTAATAAAGAAAAGAATAAAAACAAGGAATACAACTCTCAAGAAGAGAGACGACACTTCATTGAGTAGTTTCGAATGTTTCTTTTTATCTAACTCTTATCATGACGAAATTCTCTCAGAGTTCTGTCGAGAGGGCTTAAAGTAAGAGAGTCCCATTAAGATATCGGTTCATTCAACAAATCATTCTCTTTACATCAAGGATTTCATTCAAGCTAAATTTAATTCAATGGAATATTTGTTTTGCTTATCATTTGATGTGGACAGTTGTCGGTCGTTATACCATGAATGAAGGGCTTTACCACACTTGTTAATTTTGTAAGTAGGTTTTTCCGTAGGTTGAATCGTAATATTTTTTTTTTTTTATTTTTTTTTATTTTTTTAAATGATAAATTAAATTGACCAGAGTAAACGTAGATGTCGATGTGTCGCACCAAAAAAATCTCGATATTTTTAGTTCGATGAAACTTGATGTTATCCAATAGATAAATCGAATAGATAAATAGAAAAATCAATTGATAATTAATAAATAGATAATTAATCAATAGATAATTCGATAAATCGAAATCAAAAGCATCTAAATAAATACGACGAAAACTACAAAAACAGCGAACTTTTATTTGATCTATAGGTAAAATTTTGGAAGACCATTGATCATTTTGCTCGTCGGGTTGGAAAATCGGTACCGATGTATTAAAAATATCGATTTTTTTTCTTTTTATGTATTGACTAACATCGATGTAGATTTGGTTCGATGTTTAGTTATTTATTTCCCCCCTAATAACGACTAACACCGCCACCTCTTTGGTTATTTCGCTGTTACGATCTCTCTGGAGCTGCCATTTTTACTACGTTTTTATTAGCTTGCTTACTTGTTGGTTTGTTCGTTTGTCCACTACAAATCTTGCAATCGATTTTTAACTAACTTCCCGAGTAGCTAGGCATTTGAAACTTTTACAGTAGCTCAGAACACAATGAACTATGCATTATTTTAATACTTTTAGCCATATTTCAGCAGAATTTAATTCGTTTTCAGCAAATATGCTGAAATATTATGCTGTATGGAAAGTTAGTTAGGAAGAAAATCGCAATATGGAAAGTTAGTTCGGAAAAAATCCGCAAGTTGTTTTATTTGTTTTGACATGTCCGATATTTACAATCTTCATTTTGATGAGTTTCGAATTTTTTATGATTTATAACAACAAATTTAAAAACGTAGTACATAAAAATTTATTTTTATCTTGTAATTAAAATAATGAGCAGATAAAAGAAAGGATTAGCGAACAAATCATAATGTGACGAAAGAGTTTTAGTGTACGATGTATATAGTAAACAGTACATGTCATAGATGTACGACGTATAGAGGTACATTGTTGATTACATTTTACATTCAATGTACACTGTACACACAATTATATTTATTGAACGTTTCTCGATTCATTTCTTGTCTGTCCATCTCGTAGTGTAGTCGCAGTTGTTATATCACTATCATTGGAGATATCAAGAGATAGATTAACTTTGAGGGACATGAGGAACTGAAAGAGCTGTAAATTACCTTGTACATAGATAGAGATAGATAGTTTGAGCGCACGATGTTACACATTCACTCCGCAGAAGTTTTGTTTTCTATTGAGGTCATTCAAGATGAAAGTGAACGTGAACTGTGAACGTCTAATCTTCTTTTTACTGTTCACTCATCGAGTTCTTTGTTTCTTTATGGTGTCGCTGCGTACCCTCAGACGGCTTTTAGAAGTCTTATGGGCTCTGAATTTATAACAATGTAGATAGATAGATAACAATTTGATTTAACAAGAAGATTACTCAAGGACGAAGTCTTCAGTAATCTTTCATATTCATATAAAGAGAAAGTATTGTGATAGCGTGAAAATTCGATTGTAAGATTCCGATGGATTAACACGTTTGAGGTCCCCTGAGTCCAAAAAATGTTTTTTCAAATTATCTGTCGTCGCTAGTTTGTGCAGGTGCGTAGATCCTTAACTATGCTAGACCAATTTCGATGTAATTTGGCATACACACATGCACACACAATCATATCCTAAAGGTAAAACATGATTTTGTAAGGTTATAGCTTACCTAGGTCAACCCAGCTAATTCTGCCTCCAACCTTATTCATTGCTTCGAGTACAACTACATCAGAGATTCCATTTTCAAGTAATTTATTTGCAGCTCCTACTCCACTTACACCAGCACCCACGATTACAACTCTGTTAATAATAAAATTATTTATGGTTTATTGTTATATAATATAATTTCTTTATTTCAACATTGAATTGTTTGTAAATACCTGAATAAATTGTGTATTAATGGTATATATAATACATTCTGGTATATAAGATTCTTTTAAAAAATCCCTTTTTCTTGTCACTATTNATTTTAGCGGTTCAGTAATTATGAACTCGTATATGAGAAAATTTGTCTGAGTTGTCTCGGACCGATTTTGTTTCATTGGTATCAAAAAAAGAAACAAGATTTCGACATTTTTATTTATATCGTTAGATTCTCATTTAAATAGACTACATTTAAAATAAACTGTTTCATCAAAATCGTCGGAAATTATTTTCTCATACACCTCGACGAAATGTGATTTTTATGAAGAAATTAGCCTAATTAAATAAAATTTCCATGCCATTACAATACTTTCTCTTTATTACTACGTTTTTATTAGCTTGCTTTCGTGTTTGTTTGTCCGGTACAAATCTTGCAATCGATTTTTAACTAACTTCCCAAGTAGCTAGACATTTGAAACTTTTAGAATAGCTCAGAACAAGATGACAATGGATTATTTTAATACTTTTAACCATATTTCAGAAAAATTTATTTCGTTTTAAGCAAATTTTGCTGTATGGAAAGTTCGGAAAAAATCCGCAAATTATTTTATTTGTTTTGACATGACCCATGTCTACGATCTTGATTTTGACAAGTTTCAAATTTATTATTAATGACGGAATATTTAAAAACGTAGTATATAAAAAGTTCATTTTATCTTCCAATTATTCTACATGTTATATTAGGAGAACTTAAAAAGGATTAAGGAAAGAGAGTTAGTTGTTGCAGTGTAAGGCGCATAGAAGGTGGAAGAGTGTTATAATTATCATAGTTGAAGTTGTTGGGTTGAGCTGAAGTTTCGGAGATGTTGCAAGGAGATGCAAGGAGCTGAAGTTCGGAGATGTTGCAAGGAGATGCAAGGAGCTGAAGTTCGGAGATGTTGATTCTTCCGGTGAGGATTCAATGAACTCTGATGTCCAGTTCACTGTAGCTGGTTTACTCCGCGGCCTTCATGTGGCCTTGGAGCCAACTCACCCCGACCAGATTCTATTTTCAAATCATTATTGTCTCCTCTCCTTCACAGTCCTTTCTTTTTTCTGTCTAGTTTTTTGTTGGAAAAACTAAAATCGGTCACTTTTGTAGCCTTGGATTGGACAGTTCTAGAATAGAGAGCGCTTTAGACAGCGTTAGTAGGTCACACGTGTCAACTGTAGCTGATGAGACTTGTTATCGGTGACTTCAACTTGATCTTAAAATAGTAGTTTGGTTACTGTTACTGCTTCTGCCAATCTAACAGCTAATGCTTTGTCTACTGTGCTAATGTCAATATTAACACAATAGTTTGGTTATGTAGCCCAATATTTTCCATTTATTAGTTTTCGTATGTACATTAAATTATTATTGAACATTTTTATCAAAATTTACCATAAAAATAACTTCTCCCTGGCGAGGAATCGAACCCGGGCTCTCTCTGTCTGCGTTTTAAGCAATTTTCTCAGAAAACTAGATTTATCCCGGGAAAACGGCTTATATCGTTAGATCAGTATTTGAATGGAGTATATTTTTAAAAAATTTTAATCAAAATCATCGGAACTTTTTTCGAGAAATAATTTGTTTTCACGTTTTTTGAGATTTTTAGGAGGGCAGCATCCCTAAATTTGAAGCTAAAATTCATTTCTCGATTTCATCTCGGGGTATGATTTTTCTGAACATGTATGCCAAATTTCGTCAAAATCGGCCCAAATTTTCGAGCCATAACAATACAAAGGACACAAATTAGAAGACAAAACTGGTTTGTAAAATCATAAAATCAATAAAGTACGTGCTAGATTTCGCGGAAGATAAGTGCCAAATTTATTGGCGGTTTATTCTATTTACTAAGTTAGTTTGTAAAATTACTGTCTTCATCTGTGACATTAACCCAGCAATATTTATTGGTTGTTTTGCTTATATTTGAATCTGTATATAAACTATAAACACTTAATCCGCAGTCAACAAACTTTTAACTTTTGTCTGCTTACTAAATTCATTGGAATACGCTCATCATTTGAATTCTTAGGAATGCCACGCAAGCATAATGCAATCTTCTCTTCGCAGCGCAAACAACATGCAATGCACTTAACTCAGTAGTAGAGTACTGCTGAACAATGCATTTAAGAAAACTACTTATCTTGACAGAGGTTTTTGCAATTGTAGATACTTTAAGTCGATTTGCTGTAATAGTACTTTAAGTCCATTTATGACTGAAACATGAATAAGATAAAACAAATTATGACAAGCTGATAATATTTGTCCTTTCAAATATTCTATTTCGTTACAGAGATGACTTGCAGCTTCCAGCTGTAGAAATATTTAAAGTAATATAACCCTCTTTCTTTTTCATATTTGTTTTATTTAGCAATATTTTTCTGCCTTCTCTTAAGGTAGGGTTCATAGTTTATATCCTGCGTTTTTTCCGCGCTTCAGAATAATCTATAGGCAGTGATAACATGACGCGAGAAAAGTTAGTTCCAAACCAGACATTTCTGCGTTGAAAACTAACCTGAATGGAACCTTCACACTTGTTAACCTTAACCCTTCACACTTGTTTATATTTTTGTTTTCATTTTTCGACTCATCCATTTACAGCGTAAATATTAAATACACATAAAAACAAACCACATAAATACCACATTTAAGGAGTGACTTTAACATCTTATCTGGACAAAATTCAGTTAAATTTCACACAATGAAATAGGTTACAGGTGGGTAAGTTAGCTACAGTATTTAAATTGTTTTTGGAATGAGAATTTTAGCGGTTCACTTGAAGCGATAATGACCCTACATCCTACATATAATAATAATTGTTACCGTAATAATAATTATTATAACAAGTGGTCTTTTCATGGTGAGTGGATGAGGAAATGGAGTGTGGAATTATGGACCATTAGCAACAAACCTATCGGTTACAAGTTACAATTAACGCTTGTACAACATGCCTAAACACACCTAATCAAACCCTTTTCCATTCTGTGTTAAGTGTTAGGTAGGTTCATAGCATTCGGTTTTTAAGAGTGTTTATGCTATATAGATTGATACTCCCTATATTTTTTTTTAGGATGTAAATGACTAACTACAGTCTATAAGATTAGAGTTGGCACAATCAAAAGGCGGGCAAATTTTGAGGGAAACGATTCTAAATGTCCCCCATGTTGAATGCAACTTCAGAAAAAAAATGTTCTACTCCACCCCTGTCCCACAAAAAAAATATAGCATGGCAACACTGATTTTCCCTTTTTATAACCCCAAAACTACCTCCATTTTTTTGTAAATAACTAATAAGACAAAGGGATGTTTAGTCTAATGCACTTTAGGACAAAGTAATATCACACTCCTGCTTTTTTAAGGGGAGTAACAGTCTAAAGAAGAATATTCCCTACACTTTCTTTAGCATGTTACTCCCCTCGGTTTTTTTTATAAGGGGAGTAACAATCTAAAGAAGTGCCTAAATACTCTGCCAATTAATGTGGCACATAGCTTTAAACGTAAAATGTAAAATAGACTCCAGCACCGGGACTTGAACCGGGGCCCTCCGCATTTCCAATGCAGATGCTCTGGCTCTGGACATGCTCTGCTTGTCTCCCATAATTAATAATGATTATAATTTGATTTAAATTGATATTTAAACTTTCCGTAGTATGAAAACTATCAAAACTTAGTAAAATGTAATTATTTTATGCTATTAAACCCTATTATTATCCAATTTATTTGATTTCGAACAAGGAGTCTTTAAGATAAAAATGTTGATTCGGATTAGCAACAATTAAGCGACAGACAGACAGACACGGAACCAATAATGTTCCTTGATATCTGAAACAGATTTATGTCTTTAAATTTTTTAAATCTGAGACATTAATTTTTTACGTTCTACAGAACGTTCACACTGCTTCCGCTACCGTTGGTAAGCTCGGAAGCAAACTCGTTAAAAGTCGCCATTTTGCAACGGTGGGGCTGATTATTTTGGTTAACGATATAGTTTCAGATTTTTAGATTTAAAATTGCATCAATCTCTGACAAACGTGGATACAACATTTTTGCATGGATATAAGAAATTTCCATCACGTAAAAAACTACATGATAAATATGAAGCTTTCAAATATCGTGCCAGGAAGTTAGGATGTGACAGGAGGTTGAAAGGTTTTCATTTATAGTACAATATTTTAACGATAAACAAGCTGAAGTTTGAATAAACGACATGCAAAATGTGATGCTCTTAAATATCGTGCCAGGAAATTAGAATATACTAGGAGGTAGTTTGGTTATTACTTTTATTCATTGTAGTACTATATTTCGCCGATAGAAGTTCTAAATTTTATATAAAATGATATCGGAGCTCCAAGCGGACCAAATGTTAATCAAAATGGAAAAATGTTTCAAAATGTTTTACCTTAAGATCCATCTTCTATATCAAGTAGACAATTTAATATTGATTTTTTTTTTCACTTGATGGAAAGACATTGACATTTCGATAGAAACATTTTAAAAGTGGATCCAATAACTAATAATTGCAAGATAAAAAGAACTTTTTATATACTACGTTTTTAAATATTCTGTCATAAATTTGAAACCTGTTAAAATGAAGATTGTAAATATGGGACATATCAAAACAAACAAAAGCGGATTTTTTCCGAACTAACTTTCCATACAGCACAATTTGCTGAAGAACGAATTAAATTCAGCTGAAAGATGGCTAAAAGTATTAAAAATAATGCATTGTCATCTTATTCTGAGCTATTCTAAAAGTTTCAAATGTCTGGCTACTCGGGAAGTTGGTTAAGATTGCAAGATTTGTACTGGACAAGCAAACAAATAAACAAGAAAGGAACCTAATAAAAACGTAGTAAAATTATATTCATAATGGAGAAAATGATTATTTTATTTTATTTTTTTTTTGTACAACGTTTGAATTCTGTTGAATAATATCTCTTTCTGAACAATTTTGTATGTTTATTTCTGTATAATGATAAAAAATAAGACATTCTATTTTTTTTGTCCTGTATACAGTCTTCAGTTATTGATATAACTAACTTCATCTGATAATTTAACGTAAAAATTCTTATTTTTATTATTACCGAACATCAAAATAACTCTCGATATAGTCATAAAGACGAGGTAACATCTTCAATATCGTGGATACAGTTCGAACTACAGGAAAACCGTCTTATTATAAACTATAAAACGAAGTCTTGTTATTACCGGTACTATCGCAATAGACAACAACGTGCCTTACAATATAATAAGGAACAAAAGAAAACAATAAGCTCTGAAGATACAGAAAGAATAGTTATTGAATAAGACAGAATATATAACAACATGATGGTGAAACTCGTGACTCCACTGTAGATGCTCCCATTTCGAAACTTTTATAGTAAACGAACTTTTTTAAACTTTTATAGTTTCAAGCCTTTGAAGCATTTTACCGTTTAACTTTTAATTCGCACAACCGGAAACTTTTGAGTTCAGATTACCAAATCGTAGCAACTTAAGCTTCTGCTATTTACTCGCAAAAATTCTATTTATCGTAACAATCTGCATATAATACGCATGAACGCCGATAGACCAGGATTTAGGGAGGGTCAAAATATTATATTATTATATTACTTTTTTTGAAATCGTCTCTTAAGCCTAGTTTGTATGGGTCGAGTATTTTAGTATTAGTTGCCACGGTCGAGTAATTTAGTCAGTGTCGAGTATATAAATTTAGTAAGTAGCAAAAACCTGTCAAAATGAAGATTGTAAATATGGGACATGTCAAAACAAATAAAATAACTTGCGGATTTTTTTCCGAACTAACTTTCCATACAGCAAAATTGGCAGAAAACGAATGAAATTTTCTGATAGATGGCTAAAAGTATTAAAATATTTCATTGTCATCGTGTTCTGAGCTATTATAAAAGTTTTAAATGTCTAGCTACTCGGGAAGTTAGTTAAAAATCGATTGCAAGATTTGTACTGGACAAACAAACAAACAAACAAGAAAGCAAGCTAATAAAAACGTAGCAATAAAATACTCGACCCGTGTAAAATAGGCTTCATTCTTTATACAGGGAGTTCCAAAAAATCTTGACGAGCTATTCAGAACAGGGTTCTACACATATGAAAATAAGTCGAAAATGCTCAGTAATTCTTTTTTCCGATTTTGGCTTAGTTTAGCCGTAATCCGCCATTTTGTATTTCTTTTGAAAAACAATTATACTTCAAAACCCCTTTTAAATATTTCTTTAAGAAACTTGACAGATTCCTTACTAACTCCGATATGTAAAAAAAAAAATAAATAAAAAAATAAATATTTGTATCCAAATTTATCAAATTTCAAACTGGTGTCCATTTAAATATCAAATTCCATGAAAACCAGCAAGTATGAAGACATTTTGCATGAGACAAAAGTTGTAAACCCTTTAATCTAAAGATACCTTAATTGTTGAAATCGGTTTTCGATCTACTAATTAATTTTGCACTCAGGATCGCAAGTATCATGAAAATCACATTGTCCGCCATAATTGGCTTGACATGCCGCTCTCCACCGTTTGTTATTTTCAAATGCCTATTGCCAAGCTATGTCCCGCAGACGAACTTAGCCAACCACATATTCTTAAAAGGCACCAATAGATTAACTTATGCAGAAAAGTCTAGCTTGATGTTAGTNGACGCTTATTTCAATATATTAGGTATATTATTATAATACTGCATATTTAATCCAAGAAAAGATTCTAACTTCATCTATTTAATAAGACAAACAATTTCTTGTAATATTTTTTTTTAGTAAAACGAACACCGACACTGTTTTGAAGTGATAAAGATCCCTAAATGTATTAAAGTAGATCCAAACGTTTAAAATAAAGAAAGCAACGTGTTTACCGATATCTTCCGTTCTAACCTATAACGATTTTAATAAAACTTCTTACACATTGTCAAAAGTACGATTGAAATAAGCATGTTAAATTTCAACCGGATTCAAGCAGAAGGTTTAGAGTTGGGAAGAGATATATTTTGTAATATTTTAAATTAATTGGCCGGGTAGGTAGAAAACAGTCCTATTTCAATCCAACATCCTTTAACAAACATACTCTTTAACTATAAACTCATCATGATCAACTTTTTTCTTATATTCAATACATATTTATAGTAAGACGCTTGCTTTAATATACAAACAGTACGTTGCTATTAATTTTGTCTCTTTTTTAACTCCACCATGTATAAGTAGTTAGCAATGTATACGTACTTAGCAGTGTGATTTTATAATTTATATTTAATTAAAAATGTAAGGAACTTGGTTCCTACCAGGTGTCCCGCGACACCACACGTATTTTATTGGATATAGACTGGGAAGAGTATGAGTTTGTTTATAATTAACACTTTATATAAATAAGTAATCAATGTCAAGCTCAATATGAATAACTCGCTGGAAGATAAGTTGGACCAGATTGCTGCAGATCTAAATCGGAACGTGGTACATTACCTGAAAGAGGAAACATTAGAACACTAGTACGACATAGCAGTACTCAACTCAGTACTCCAATTACCACAAATAGCCTTACAAAGTAATCCACAGTGTAGTAATCATAACATTTTATAAAATTATACCTCGGCACATTTTATTTCATGAGGGTGCGCAGACGTGATATAATTTTTATACATTTTTTGATGATGCTGGTCCCATCATTAACTAAAGGTAACATTAGTTTAATGACATAGAAATGATGAGGAAGTCTTTGAGAGGAACAAGAAAGATATAGAATCACGTACTAAGATGAGTACTGTTAGTTCCGATGGTTGAGAAGTAATTTCTGACAAGTTAACATTTAAATGTAATATTACTAGCCTGGATTCTCATATAGGTATATAGTTAATCATTTATTATCTATTAATCTCATATATAGTTGGATACTCATAAAATATATATATATTTTTTATTCCCGTACTTCGCTACGGTCAGTCTTGTTTATAATGTACTAGCTGAAGAACCCGGCGCAGCCCGGGTTGTATACAAAAATTAAGACCTAAGTGACTAAAATATCAATAAAGAAGTAGATACCTAAATGTATATTATAAAAATAAAATCCTAAATAAAAATATCACAAAGATGTTCTTAACAACAATTACTGCATTCTTAAAGAGCTTTTCAATGATATGCATAATGAAGGGTACCCCGTACCCCTGGTTACCAAAATTAAAATTTCGAAAACTAATGTGGACAGTGACCTTCCTCTTGCCTCGAAGGTTAAAACTAAAGATTTATATAAAGAAGCCACACACCAAAAGACACTCTTCTTACTTACCGAAGTATTTTTTTCTTAGTATAGAAATATTTTTCCTGTATTTTCCACTTTGCCCCC
>KZ653775.1:20686-37981 GCA_001010745.2 Gerris buenoi | reverse complement strand
TAGTATGAATTTGAAGGTCAGATAAAAGCTTGCAGGTTGGGTAGAAATAATAGGTTTAGAGAGCTGAAACTCAGTAATTATACATAACTAATCAAGAGCTATATAATTAATAAACTTTATTTCAGCTCATTAGCTTTACTAACGAAATATAGTGTACTAAACCGTAGTATCGATTTGCAGGTCTGATAAAAGCTTGCAGGTTGGGTAGAAATAATGATCTTAGAGAGCTAAAAATCTGTAAATATGCATAACTAATCAAGAGCTATATAATTAATAAACTTTAGTTAAGCTCCAAAGCTTTAATAACGAAATTCCTTGTACTGCGGGTTTAGTATGAATTTGCAGGTCAGCTAAAAGCTTGCAGGTTGGGTAGAAATAATAGGTTTAGAGAGCTGAAACTCAGTAATTATACATAACTAATCAAGCTCTATATAATCAATAAACTTTTGTTAAGCTCCTTAGCTTTAATATCAAAACTCCTTGTACTGCGGGTTTCGTATGAATTTACAGGTCAGATAAAAGCTTTGCAGGTCGGGTATAAATAATAGGTTTAGAGAGCTGAAACTCAGTAATTATACATAACTAATCAAGCGCTATATAATTAATAAACTTTATTTNTTTTATCGGTTATATTAAACCCGCAACACTTTTTTCCGTTCGTCAATTTGTATTCCAGTACCGTCACATCCTCTAATGGGGGAGGGAGGGGGGAGTTTGTAAATTATGGTTGTTTATACTAAATTAAAATTTATATTAAACCCGCAATACAAAAGCATCTCAGAACCATTTTCTATCCGCATTATAGGATGGCGAAAGAAATAGTTCAATTTTCACGAATTCATAAAGAAAAAAACCTTTTCACGAAATTTAGTAAAAAAAAAAAAAATTGCCCCTTAAATTCCATTGGTTATATTAAACCCGCAATACACAAGCGTACCTCAAGATATAGAAGTAGTTCGATTTTCACGANTACGGTAAGATTAAATTTTAATAAATCGAATTACAATTATCATTAACTCCGGGAGACATACAGAGAGACTCCAGCACTGGGACTTGAACCACGGCCCTCCTATATATCCGTTACAGGTGCTCTTACCAACTGAGCTATGCAGGAGATTGATTTTTCTCTATTGTTACCGATACCAAATTCGTATCGGTAACAGTTGGTAAGAGCGCCTGTACAATATGGAGCAAAAATTCATTTCTCAATTTCGCCTCGGGGGATTATTTTTCTGAACGTGTATGCCGGATTTTGTCAAAATCGGCCCAGTATAGTTTACCCTCCACGCGCGTGCACAGACGACAGACAGGCATTTTTTAAAAACCACTTTTTGGACTCAGGGGACCTCAAACGTGTAAATCCATCAACATCTAATTTTTGCGCCAGCACAATATTTTATCGTTATATATATGAGAAAGTAAACAATATTTCAGATTCACCCCCTCCCTACTGTCCTCAGTTTGGGTTGCCTATACGTGTAAATTCGAAAAAAAAAAAAAAATTGTCGGAAAAAGTTTCTCTATAAAAATGTATGCTTTGTCTAAAAACGAAGATTAATCTTTTTTTAAAAAAATACGAAAATCGTCAATTAAATCGGTATAGATACTTTCTAGCTTGTCATTACGCATTATAGACCTATTTACTGATTTTAAGAGCTGAAAAGCTCCTCTCCGCCGAGCAGTTGGTTACTGGGAGAGTTAGGTATATGCAAGTGAGGGAGCAGCATTGGACGTGGTCAGTACTTGGATGGGTGACCGTTCTGAACTAACTGATTTATTATCATTCTTAAAAAAACCTTATTTTTAATACCAATATTTTATTTAAATATTAGAAATTTGGAGGTATTTTAACGGATGTAAACAAACTCTGACGTCATCAAAATTATCGCTATCGCACTAATAAATAACTAATAAATAGCTTATAACTTTTAAACTAATTAATGGAATTTCATCGGTTTCTTTTTATATTTGTTCCTTATTTTTTTCCGGTTCCAACGATATGCTATATATTAAAAACCTATTTATACTTTCGGTATTATTAAGTTTATTATTATTGTATTATTAAGTCTTAAGCCTAAGTTTAAAATTCAAAAATTGATAACTTCAAAATGGCGGCCAATATCAAAATGAAATTTGTTGGGCTTGTTTGTCATACAGAGAGGTACATTCGAGCCAAATTTCAACTCGATCAAGACCATCTTCGATTTGACGATTTTTCAAATTATCTGCTGACTAAGCAAACTTCGTTCAAGATGGCGGAAAAAGTTGATTTTCCGGGCGGCACCACTACAGGTAATGAGCGATTTTTCTGCCTAGTTTTAACTCTCTAGTTAAATACCTTGGACGATACGATGATAACACATACATACACACATAAATACAGACGTCATGCTGAAAACCACTCAGGAGGTCTTCAGCCAAAACGGATAATTCCGTTAAAATCTCAAAAAAAAAGTTTTCCTTCCTAGGTAGTGAGGAAACGTAAAAATTCCTGTCTTTGATCTATGCAGACGCGTGGAGCTTAACTATTGGGCCGATTAGGCCGAAATTTGGCATACACAGTTTCAGAAACATCATACCCCCAGGCGAAATCGAGAAATAAATTTTAGTTCCAAAGTTCCCCCCCCCCACCCCCCTCCAAAACTCAGAAAAACAATAATTATAATTTGATTTAAATTAAAAAAATTGTCAAATGTAGTCCATATATTAGCCGTTTTCCCGGGAAAAAATAAGTTCCTGATTAAATAGCTTTAAACTGGGACGGAGAGAGGCCAGGTTCGATTCTCTGCCGAGAAGAATTTATTTTAATGATAAATTTTGATGAAATATTACATAATATTTAAATTTACCTACGAAAACTAAAAATTTAAAATACTGAAATAAGTAATTATGAACTCGTATATGAGGACGTTTTTCAGATTGTGTATGAGTATATTACAAAACTGTCTTTTCTGTTTGGTTATAAAAAATAGTTAATCTCCAGATGTTTTATATCGATCTCAATCAGGGATAAACAAAAAGTAATTTGTTAGTAAAGTTACGGATAGAATTAATACTTAATTATTTTTAAAAAGTTAAATATCTATATTTCATAAAGAAAAGACGTGCATAAAGACAGAATAATCCAGATTAATTCTTGTAAAAAGATAGAAATTTATTCATTGTTTGGATAATGAGTACGAAGGTTTGCTTCCCTAGGACAATACTTGTCTTTAACTAAGTCCATTTTGTTTTTACGATGTTACGACGAGTTTTTTGTATGATCCTAAGAATAAACCTTTTATACTGCATGCACATCGTTGAACTTTCACTTAAGAAACGCACGAGGTATTTTTCTCCGCCATTGTTCTCATCATGTTACAATGCTACGACAAAGCTGACTTTAATTTTCCAGGAGACCATAGAGCACAGCCTACAGCGCTCCCTTGAACAACGTCTAAACTTGAACTTATATTGTTCTTATTTCTCCACAGAAAAAGACCCCCCCCCCCCGCACACATACCAAGTATACTTGAGTATAAACAATGACAGAGAAGGGGGGGGGGGGAGGAAGGACCTTATAAAGAAAAGAACTTTTTTTTCTCTTACTCCTTTTATAATAAAAGAGAAAGTATTGAGATGGTGATGAAACTTCTACTTGAAAGATTTGCCTTTTTCAAAAAGTATCCATTTTATTTATGTGAGAGAAGAAAAGATTGTACAAACATTTCATCTGCGTACTGCACACTCTATTTGAATCATGTATAAAGCGAGGAGATTGCCAAGAATAATTCTCCTTTAACGTCTTTAGCTTCAGTCAAAGACGATATTAAAAAAATTAAAATTTATTTTTTTAATTAAAAACGAGAAAAAGACAAAAAACAAATAAACAAAAGGAAGTAGAATACGATAAAATACGATTGGAGGACACTTTCTGGTCTAAATATTAGATATAGTGCTCTTTATGATAAAGTTTGGATTATCAACATGTGAGCACTAAAACTGGTTTAAAGACCACCCCACCCCAAATAGTTTTTTTTTTCAGATTCGCAGAAATCGGATTTAAATATAAAATTTTAGAACAAAATAATTATTTTTATATTATTAAATAAAAATAATTATTAATTATTATTTTATATATTCAAAATTACTCATCTGATGTTTATGAAATTTGGATGATTTGCCGAAAGTAGCCTACAGATGGCCCCCAGACCCCAGATTAATTTCCACCGTCTGGACTCTTTAAATATTGCTAAAATGATACTTAAATTCATGTAAAAAATCAAAACAATTTTGACTGTTTTACAAAACGTGGGAAAAATGAAATAAATTTGACCATAATGGGCTCTAAATATAAGTGCCACACGAATTGGCAGAGTATATTAAGCTACGTCTGTTGGATGGTTTACCCTATTTAAATAGGGTAAACCATCTATATATAGGTGTAAATTAATGTATGTATGTGCGCATGTGGAAGAGAAGCAACTTGGCGCAGAAGGTTGAAACTTATATGGAGCCAACAATGAGCTAAGCATGCTCCTGCGGTAAGCTCGGAAGCAATAAATAAAGAAGTAGTTAGGGAGTCACCTGGCCAACCCACTCCTCCTTCTTTATAACAACCTGGATGTTGAGTGCTAAGAGCCAGCTAATACAGGAACGACTAGAAGGAGGCCCAATATTTGCCTTAAAACAAGAGTTCTATGGCGTAGCTTTGTGAAGCCCTAATATTCCAAAGAAGAGAGAAGACATAAGTCAAGAAATATAAATGGAATTAATTACTTTTTTCAACCAACAATATAAAAAAACCGACAATTGTAATGTATGCAAAATATGAACAGAAATGCATTTATGTATCGATAAAATATCTAGAATACGATTTGATCACGTTGAAAATCAATAAGAAACATATTATGTATAGATACATATAATCAGTGGCGGCGATACCCTCATTCGGGCCCTGACCACCACGAAAGCTCAGGCTGCCTTTGAATGAAGGATGTGATGTCAAGCTTGACTTTCATAAAAGCCTGCATGAGCATCATTTCTGAGGTAATCCTAAAGTTGTGACACTTTAACAACGATTGCGCCCGATTTACGACCGAAATATGAGGTCTGATGGGAGTTTCGCTTTCGCCACTTCAAGCCCGACAAAATGAGCCCCGTTTGGATCCGGTCGGACAAATTTTTTTTTTCGAGCCCAAAAAAGAACTAAGGCTAATAGCCTTGATGTTTTTTTGGGTTCGAAAAAAAATTTCCGAGATTAGATGCCTAAAAGGTGATTCGGGTTCGTCTCTCTACGGCCGACAAAACAAACTTTGATTGGACGCGGTGGACAGACCTTTTTACCCACTTTTTCCCTACCCTACAAGTGGCACTTAAACGACGATTGCGCCTGTTTTACGACGGAAATATGAGGTCTGATGGGTGTTTCGCGTAGGATGAATGTGATTGACAGTTAAAATTACGTTCTGTAAGTAAAAAAAAATACATGATATTTTTATTGCACAAATTCTTTCCTAAAATGGTTTGATAGACGCTTTGCATTACAAAAATGAAACTGCCGCTTTACAATTCAAGCTTTTAGAATTCGTGTTACATAAAACTCAATTTTGATTATAAATTTCTTGCTTCGAAAATAATATTATATAAAATATAAATATATAGAATGAAAATAACTAATGGAAATAGGAAACTAGTGAAAAGGCCTTAAATAGCAGAAAATTATTTTAAAATATTGTAAGGCAGTAGAAGTCTTACTCTGAATAGAGGGTCATCCTGAATCCGCAAAGAAAATATTCGATTTGCAGAGAGAAAATTGAATTTACAATTTGCTTGTAAATTATAAAGTTTGAAGAAATATTTCAGAAAAAAAAATAAAATAGAGTAGAAGTGTCATGAGAACCAGTAGTATAATTTGCAGGAATGATTTCTGATTACCTGGTCCAAAGGTTACTTAATATTGATTTTGAATTACATCTTTAGATTTTTACTCCCCTATGTTTTTTGGAATATAAATGACTTTGATTAAATCACTATTGAGACAAACGGATGTTTAGTTCAATGTACTCTGGGACAAAGGAATATCACACTTCAGTTTTTATAAGGGGAGTAACAATCGAAAGAAGTACTGATTTTTTCTTTCTTTCAGAATACCGTAGGTAATGGAAGCTGTGTAATCGTACTGTAAAACGAACTTTATTGTCTCTGATTTCAAAAATGCCTAGTCAGAAATCCGTTTCAGACATCAGGAATCATTTTTGGTTCCGTGCCTTTTTATCGATTAATTTTTGGGAACTAACTTACCTTTAAAACTACTCCTCCGTTTTTTCGGGTCTGATTTTCCGGGCCCATAGCATATTAATATTCAGTTTCATCCCATAGCTTTAAAGTTCGCTTGCGGGACATAGCTTGACAATATGTATTTGAAAAAAACAAACCGGCGGAGAGTCATGTACAACCATAACTTACTATGGTGGGCAGTGTGATTTTCATGATCATGAGTATAAAATTAGTTAGTACACAGAAGATCAAATTGATGTAAGTTTTTACCTTGATAGGTTAGTTATTCAAATAATACTCCAAAACAAAGTTCGGTTCCCTTCACTATCCTCCTGGATTACTATTGTAGCAGTGTCATTAATATGGATGTCAAATACCAGACAGTTGATAATCCGGATTTTTATTTGTAATATGTAACAATTTAACTAAATTAATAGTTTTATTACTCCTCTCCACTTCTGTTACCATCAGAATGTTACCCTTTTTGGTGGACAACGTAATTTTCATGATCCTGAGTACGAACATAGAAGACCAATAATCAAGATTACAGTAGTTTGTCACTTTATATGAAAATCATGTTGTCCTCCAAAAAGGGTGGGACATAGCCGTTCTCCACAAGTGTGTTTTTTCAAATGCCTATTGCCAAGCTATGTCCTGCAGACAAACTTAGCCGACCAGTTATTCTTAACAGGCACCAAAAGATTTACTTATTCCCAAAATGCTTGATGTTAGTCAGACAATTTTTTGCATGCTATTTTCTAGACTATAAATTGAACTCCAGTGCCAAGGTGTAAGTAAGCATTTATAAATGTAGTGCTCCACTAAATAAGAATTTTTTATGGAGACATAATAATTTAAGCAAAAAATAAATATATATAAAAAATCTTGTTAATTTTTTTTATTATTGTTAGTTTTAAATTTATACTTTTTTTTCAAATTGAAGTCCTTTTTAAGTAACCTAAAATCCTACGAGTGTTTGAAAATAATTTTTTTTTCTCAAGTGCCAGTAACTGTTAGTTCTGGTTCTTTTTAGACGGAGAGTTTTTTTTTTTTTTTTTTTAAGAAAAAGAAATTGAATAGAAAATTGTAAAAATAAGAAAGGGGAATTTAAAGAGTGCAAATATTGATCAATGTTTACAGATATTTCATAACCTTTTCCTTTCGGTGATAAGAGATAAGAGAAGTGGTAAAACACTTGATGGTCGGTGGGCGAAGTGGGGGGACGGAGGACGGTCTAGTGTACTTCGAGTGGAATTCGACCTGTCTACATAAGAGTCCTTTCTTTTTGTGTCGTAGGAGTTTGTGAAAGCAAAGGGGATTATTAAAGTGGTATAGAAAACTAGAACCACATTCTATATTTTTTAACAAAAGATAGCGAGAGAAAAAAAATTGAATATATACCGCTATATTTTTTTAAGCTGTAGATAAATATTTTTCGTTCAACTTATAATAGCTTCAGAGTAGCATTAAAATCTTTACAACAAAAACAAAAAAAATTGTTAAAAACCATTCTACGAATAAACCTTCGAAAATGTGAAGTACTCTTTTTTTATTCAAATTCAAAACAGAAATCCGTGAAACCAATGTATATTTTTGTTTCGAATTGAATTTTTTACGAAACTGAGCTTTTGTTATTGGATACACGAACAATAGTATGGCATTAAAGAGTGCTGTATGATATTTTACCTTCAACAGTACTTGAACCGAGTTCTAGAAATCAACCCTTGTTTTAGATTTATTTATTATTTATTTTTTTATTTGAGAAGAATTATTCGATATCCAATCTTTTTATTTTTTTAAACATTATCATTAAAATACTGGTGTAACTTGGTATAAGATAATAATACATGGTTTATTTACGTATAGTTTACAAATAAAACATTCAACTAAACCAATCATTATTAATTGTTTCTGTGTTAATCGGCTGAGTTTTTCTTCAATATGTGAAATTCAATATTTTCTTCATCATGAAGGAGGTTTATTTAAGTACAAAACAACGTCTTCAAGCAAAATAAATTGAATTGAAAACAATTTGGCCGGTTTCGGCTGTTCTAAAGCACAGTTTACACACTCTAGCCATTTTCACAAAATGGTTTACGCAAGCCAGTTTGTGCAATTGGCTTAAAGGAAATGTTGCCGTTTAGACGTTCATTTTGGCTTGCAAAATTGTGAAGTGAGGAAACCTAAAAATTGTAGTTTTGGCTGTGTTCAAAATCAGAGAATTTTCACGAAGAACTAATTCTTGCAACGGCTGCGGTTTGCATTATGGAAAAAAATATCAAATTGAAGGTAAATAAAAGGAACTGATCCCAACCATGGTTGCTAAAAAGGTAATTGCCCTCTCATACCAATTTAATAGCTGATTTAAGCAGTCAGCCTGACTATTTTCGGAACTATTTGCGTATGGACGAAGCCAACATACCAGCATTTGCTAAATTTAATTTCACCAATAATATTTTAGATATAATTTAAAGATTTTTTCAAACATTTTCGAAGAGCCCAATCCAATACTGTCTTAATACAATTAGAAATTTGATATCTCTATTGAGAAGTCCCTTTCTCCGCCCCATATTGAGCAACCAAATAGTTTTATAGCCTATCTATATCATCATAATTGAGCTTATTATTATCAGTGTACCCAAAAACCAACATAATTTGTTCAGACTTTTGATCGTGATTGAAACCCAGACAAACAGATATAACATTTTCTAAACTTTTAATTCGTTAACAGGACTACACATTTAGTGGAAATGAAAAAATTGAGGCCAATCGGATAAATGTGCAGACACCACTCAAATCTTATATAAATTTTAGCTTGTTTGTTAGGATGATTATTCGTCCTATACCTTGATTTGTTCAGTTGACATCTTCTCTCTTTCAGGAGTTGAACAGCAGGCTTCGCTACCACCAACTATTAAAGGAGCAACGTGTTACGGTATATATGTACATAAATATATTATTTAGTAATTAAAAGATCTACTTATCTATTTTTTAAAGTCCAGATTGTCTATTATGTTAAATCTTTAGCTTTTAACGAAAGCGAAACTAATTAACTCTTATCATACAATCATTTTTTTACCCTAAAGAATTTCTTCATTTAAAAGAATTTCGCGATGGAAAGACGACGAGAAGTTGACGAGTAGAATCCTGTTTCTAAAGAGTCAAAAGAAAAGTTATATTTGGAGGATTTTACCTTTGCAAGAGCTGAAGGTTGAAGGTGGAAAGTTACGAGAAAAGAAAATCCGAAGATTTAGATAGTAGGATTATATCTTGGACGAAGAAACCCTCCACTACGTCTTTCCTGTTTATTTCTTACGGTTCCTTTCAACATATTTCTTTTTAAGGATATTTTCAGAGAATGATACGCTAGAAGAATTATTCTAGCTATAAAGAATTTTTATTTCTTTGCTAGACTTGTATAGTCTAGAGATTATAGATTAAACTTGACCTTTTTTTCTTTATATTACCTGTGTTTTATCGCCAAAACGTGGAGGAGTCACGCTGTTCTTTTTAAACCACTGAATTCTTTGGACGTTATTACATTTACCATTAGGATAAAAAGATCACATTTGCTTTTCCTAGCTTTCCGAAATTTTATCGAAATTAAGGTTTTGAAGAGGATAATTATCAGTGACAGTTTATATTTTTTGAAAGCCTTTTTAACTGATTATACGTCTAAATGCTATATCAAGGGTTCCTATCAGGATCCAGATGGACCCCTTGAGGTAATGTATGGAATTTTAATAATTCTAAAAGTTTTGAATATTGATTATTTCAAGAATATAAAAGGAAAAATTTGCGTATGATTTGTCAACTTCTTTAAATAATGCTGGGGGATTAGAAGCTTTTTACAATATTTCTTTGTTAATTGCAATAGCCGGATATCAACATTAAACTTCGAAAAAGAAACCATGAACTTGTTTTAAAAAAATATTCTGCACAGTAATTACTCTATACAACGTGTGTCGTACGAATGAAATGTTAGAATTAGAATAAATTATCGTTAATTTGTGAATACACAAAAAAGGTCTATGCATGTTTGAAGTGAGACATTCCGTTTTCGAAATATTGTTGAGATATGTTAAAAACAACACTTCTGATTCTAATGAAATTTGGATGGTAGGTCATACTTAGCCTATTGTTGATCCCATATAAATTTCAACCATCTGCGCCCATTATTTTATCTTGCACATGCCCACAAACATACATTTATTTAGACATTTATCTTCAAAAGTACTCAACTGATTAATATGAAAATTGGATGGTTTGTCGAAAGTAGCCGCAGATGGCCCCAACTTAATTTCAACAGTTTCCGCTCTTAACATTTTCTAAATTTGTTTCCTTTCTGTTTGTCTGTTGATAAATTTTTTGTCTGTCGATTATGAATTAATGTATCAATTTAGCCAAATTTGAGAAATATTTTTGTTAATAACACTTCTCTTCAAAAAATAAACGGTTTTGCGTAAAAAGTGAAAAGTAAATTAAGGACTTTAAGAGGGGGGAAGCACACGGGGGAGAAGTGGGGACTTTTGAGACATGGTCTATCATCAGGAAAAAATCCAGCTTTCCCCAATTAGTTGTGGAACAGCCTGTTTTTGACCTTTATTGACTGGGCTATTAACCACATTTTTTAATTTTTTGTCCAAGTTCTTAGCACAAATTGTTATTTTTAAGTGCAATTACTAGTTTCTCATAATTTATGCAGTATTCTCATAATTTTTTTTTAAAGGGGTCGATGAAGGAAAATGCTGCGAACCCCTGGTCTATACTATACCTTTTGTTTTATTAGTCTCCAAGTTTATGTCATCAGAAAATTATTTCTAAACTATTATGTCACGTTTCTTTACAGTTCAGTGCAGTGAGTAGTTTAATATATCCTGAAAACTAATTTTCTATCTGATAAAGCAAAGAGCATTTGACTGTATCAAAGTAGAATACTTTTTGTAATCAGTTAAAAAGGGGAGTATGTTGAAATGTAAACTCAAAGGGTTGTTAGCGGGTCGGTTGACGGTTTAAACAGGAGAGAATTGACCGTTAAACAAGGGTAAGTTTTAAATGAAACTGACCACAGTTAGGGTGGTCTTCCGGTCACAGTTAGGGGTGGTCTTCCGGTCACAGTTAGGGGTGGTCTTCTGGTCTACTCTGTTGTCGCTTGATAAGCCTAATTTTACCTGTTTCAACAAACTGCGGCAAAACTAAACTTGCCTCATCTAACTTTCCGCTTCAACTTCTCCCTAACTAAGGACAGATACCTTAACTTGATGACCCTGACCTAACTTAAAACTAAGTTTATTTGTGAAGCAAGACAAACTTATTTCTCTTGAAGTACATATACTTCATGTAAATTAGATGTTTCGAGACATTTCCCATGTTTTAGAAATCTTTGAGTTTTAAAACTACATCCATCATAGATGTATTTTAAAGGGTGAGACAACATGTTACACGGGAAAACTCAGCGTAAATCAATTTTTTCTTCACGTTCCGTTTGCCCACAATTAGATAAAGTACATGGAGAACCAAGGACCAGCCTCTAACATCTCTGATGCCGTCATTCGTGTAAAACACATCTATTTTTTTCTAAAAATTGAACTACATACATTTTAGTGTTTGGACATTGGTTTCAGCCTCTATAGCTGAACACAATGTCCAAATACTCTTTTTCTGTTCACCACGTCGAAAAAAAGTCTAAATAACTTAAATAATATAAAGTTTAAAGTTGCCCATATTTAACTGCTATTTCAACCATCAACACATAAACATCAATTCTTACAGAGCATTATTTAGTCGAAATAGATATTGCTTATCAACTATTGTGAAGCCCGATGGCTGAGTGATGCTTACTTCATCTTTAGACCACTCTATCTAGATATGCTCCTTCTACTAAAAAGTTTTGAGAAACTTGCTACAGGGTATAAAACCTCAAAAATTTTTATCATTTCATAGTTACACACTATTTCTGGCAGCAAACCGGATTTGTTCATCAGGAAAGATAATAAAAATAGTTTTCGAACATCTTGTCGAATTAATTAAACATAAATTGAATCTTATCTGCATGTACAAATTATATAAAAGTCAGTCTTTACTTTTATATAACTGAGCTGCGCCCACACTTCTGCTATCGCGGTCAGTTAAGCAATATTGTAGCAAGCTATTGTAATGTAGAAGTTTGTCCTGCTTCTAACTTAAACTATATTATAAATAATGCAAAGACACCGGAGATTAAGTAGAACGCAATAAATATAATGTGTCAAGAAAATACATTGACAGTAAAAAGGTAAACAATCATGAAGATCAAAACATTTCTAGAGGAGACCTGGAGTCTGTCTCTAGAGTAATAATAATAATAATACTAATCCTTTATTTGCAAAATAAAAATAAATAATATCTGTAATAGTTAAAAATACATATACAGGGTGTTTCAGAGTTTCAGCTAAGCACAGACACAGAAAAGGGGGTGATACTTCATCGAATTTCCAGAAAAAAATGTCCTATTAACCCATGGTCTATCGACCTTAGTTTTCGAGATATCGATTTTTTTTCGATTATTTAATTTTTTTCTCATACATTGCGTAATAACTCGGCAACTAAAAAAGGTACTAATATGCAGTTTACGGCATTCGGCAGAGGAATAAATTTACGAAAAAAAGCAATATTTGTTTGATCAAATCGGCATTGTTTTCAATATGATACATGCTTCTAAAAATGAATATTTAATTTTATCAAAAGTAATGACAAACAAGCTCCTGCGCCGGGGTTTGAACCCGGGCCTCTGTATTTCCAGTACAGTGCTCTGACCAAAAAAAGTAATGATATAACTTTGAGCTGCCATAACTTTTGAATTTTGATGGTTATGAAATAACTTTTTTTACATCAAAAGTTTGTGCACATAATAAGCTTTCTAATGATACAATGGTTGCATCGTTTACTTAAAGTTTGGCTGCGAGAAGATCGAAAATATCTCAAAAGTCATTCAATAAAGAAATAATTTCATCTAATACTTTCAAAATAGCCTCCATTTTGATAACGACATCTTTTGCAGCGTTGCTTCAAGCTGTTGATTACGTTTCTTATTTCCACAATTCTTTGTTTTATTGAGTCAAATACGTCGATTATTCGTTGGATTAATTCCTCTTTAGTGTCCACCATATTATAGACAAGGCTTTTTACAGTTCCCCAGGTATAAAAATTCATTTGAGTTAAATCGGGTGAGCGTGGAGGCCAGTTTAAGACCACCACGGCCTATCCACCTCCCCGGATAATTTTGATCCATTCATTCCCGTATATTTGTGGAATAATGTGCCGGGCAGCCGTCCATTTGGAACCACATGTCCCTTCTTACATTGATAGGTAAACCATCCATTAAGTATTGAAAATCATCATGTAGAAATCGAAGAAATGTATTACCGTTCAGGCGAACATGGAAATGGACGAACATGGACCTATAATGTGAGTGCCGATTGCCGATCATTCCTGCCCAAATATTCACAGAAAACTGATGCTGAAAGGTGTACGGTCAAGGAGTATGTGGATTTTGAATTGCCCACTTATGGTTGTTGTGGAAATTTACAGCCCCGGTCTGGGTAAAAGTAGACTCATCGGTCCATAAAACCTTTTGTGCTATATTACTTTGGAGGAACCAATTACAAAAAATTAATTCTACTAGGAAATTCTGCTGATATGTTGCTTCTACTTCTAAGTGACAGCGGGAAAAACAAGGTATTTTTGATAGAGAGGCAATATTTCATACATTTTATTTGTTTTCTTTATAATATGTGTAAAAAAACAATAACGTACAGTCTCTTATTATTGTTTACAAACAGACACTGATCCAAAGATATTTGACATATTTTTGATCTTCTCGCAGCCAAACTTTAAGTAAACGATGCAACCATTGTATCATTAGAAAGCTTATTAAATGCGCCAACTTTAGATGTAAAAAAAAATTATTTCATAACCATCAAAATTCAAAAGTTATGGCAGCTCAAAGTTACATCATTACTTTTGATAAAATTAAATATTCATTTTTAGAAGTATGTATCATATTGAAAACAATAGCGATTTGATCAAACAAATAGTGTATTTTAACATAAATTTATTCCTCTGTCGAATGCCGTAAACTGCATATTAGTATATTTTTTAGTTGCCGAGTTATTACGCAATGTTTAAGAAAAAAATTAAATAATCGAAAAAATCGATATCTCGAAAACTAAGGTCGATAGACCATGGGTGGTTAATAGGACATTTTTTGCTGGAAATTCGATTAAGTATCACCCTCTTTTCTGTGTCTGTGCTTAGCTGAAACACCCTGTATAATATATCAAATGCAAAATCAGCTACTGCTGAGGATTTTTGGAGATTAAGGCTGCCTTATTGATAATTGAACGAATTTTCTTTAAGATGAACGTCGTAATGCACAGCGCCCAGACGCTTCCATTCTGGCCTGCACTGTGCTACTCGAGCCCATGTTGCTCCGCCGCATGTTGTCCACATTTCGTGGCTCCAGCCCTTTGCAGGTCTTCCTCGGTTCCTTCTTCCTTCCCATGGTGTCCACTCCATTATCATTTTTATCCAGCCATCCTCCTTCCGGCGAATGACGTGACCTCCCCATGTCCACTTTCTAATATGAATCGATTTTACAATGTCGACTAATCTTGATTTATTTCTTAACCAAATCTTAGTTTTCTTGTCCTTTCATGTAAAGCCTAGCATATAGCGTTCAGCGTTCCATGTTTCTCTCCACTATTCTAAGCTATTGTAATTGTAACTTTAAAATGTAGAACATAATTGTTAGATGTAATTTATTTTATCATAAATAAATAATTTGAAGTTATATACAGGGTCATCGAAAATGGTGTTCTTAATTTTAAAACCACTAACATCTTTTTCGATAAACCGGTGAATGTGGAGAAGAACCTATAGTCGATTGGTGAATGAAGAAGGTCTAGCACAAGAGCTGTAGATTCATGGAAGTAATTTATCGGTTTGAGCAAAGACCTCAGCCGTGGATTTCAAAACAGCTGTTGCTTCGACCAAATTTAAAACTGATTACAAATATGGTACGTTCAAGCGCAAATACGAAGAAGAACATTGTCGTTTCATTTTTGGACTTGACCGACAGTTGTTTGTGAAACGATGAGTACCTGTTCATAACCGAACACTTAGATCTGTTCAGTTATAAAGACCATGCGGATAATCCCTACAGTAATGATGGTACTGGAATAAACCTGGGAGTTAAAGAAAGAAAAACAAACTATAAAAAAAAAGTATAATAAAAATAAAATAAAACCAACGGAATAAAGTAAATTTAAATTTAAATTTATTTTTCAAAACAATTAACAAAACAAATAAAAATTTAATCCCTTGGTGTAAGTGTAAAGGGGGGGGGGATTATTTATTTATTTTTTGTTATACATTCTCATATAATAGTTTTAACGTTTTAGAAATATCTAGATTAATTTCTAATGACTCGTATAATGAGGTATTTTCCTGAAAATGGTCTGAAAACCAAGGGATTTACATAAATTCATACAATGAAAATTTTAATAAAATCTATGTTAATCCGTAGTTGCTAATGACTCACATCACGAGCCACCATCTACCTAATTAAAAAGAACTTTCATCATATTTCAAACATTCATTTATAAACAAATTAACATTCAAATAATTGTAAATATATTATTATTTGGGTAATGTATTAACACATAATGTCATTGTTAAACATCTTTATAATTTTATCTTAAATTCTTAATAATATGATTTATTTAAAAAAAAAAGTTTATATTTTTTTTATAAAAAGGGAACAATTATATTTATTAGTGTTATATGTATAGTATAATTATGTCTGGTACATAAATTTTACAAGAACAGTTTATTTTATATATAAAACTTTTATTTTTCTCATAACAAATAAATAAATAATAATAAAATAAACAAAGTTGGTATGTGCAATTTAATTCAATTATATGATAAATAACATATTTTCACATTTATATAAGTTAGGTTTTTATTTGAAAATAATAATACAAACACAGTATGTTTAAATAAATAATAACACAAACGCAGTATGTTTAAAACAATTATAATACAAGCACAGTCTGTTTAAAACAAATAATAATACAAACACAGTATGTTTAAAACAATACGGTACAAACATAGTGTGTTTAAAACAATTGTAATACAAACACAGTATGTTTAAAACAATTATAATACAAACACAGTGTGTTTAAAACAATAATATGTTATAGCACGACTGGCATCACTTAAAATTTGATATCAGTATTTTATTATACATATATTAACAATAAAAAAGATCCATAATTAGTACCAGAAGTGTTAGTCCACAGAGTAAAAATAATACAACTGAGAGATTATTTCACACAATTTAAGGGTTTTTTCACTGTAATTCATTGGATTTTAACAAAGAATTAGGGCTATTTGGGTAATTTAATCTCTTATAAATTCTATTTACTATTGATTCTTTTCGGGATATTTTTAGCTCGATGTAACCGATGTAAATAAAATAAAGAATTAAGTTCCAGTTAAGCACATTCTACATTTATTAAAAATTTAATTTAATGAAGAGTTCTAAGATTTTCAATTTGTCGCTGTACCTTATAAGCAATGTTAACTTAAAGTACCAACGTTTTATCTTTATCAAAAATTCTAATTTAATTGTAACGTTGATAAGAGAAAAGTTCCTCGTTGTAACATAACAAGTAAAAATAAAGAATTTGAGTGTCTGCTAAGTACGTTTGATTTTCAACAAAAATTTTAATATATTTTTCGTTTCTTTTTAGGGTTTCGAGGTCGTCCTAGAAACCCTTATGCTTTTGGTAGTTCGTCCGTCCGTCCGTCGCAACTTGGATTATATCTCCCAACCTACTGACGCTATTGACTTGAATTTTGGTATATAAGTTAAACTTTTTTGCCAAAAAACAGAAAACCTATTGCGAACTTTAACACTCCAAATTTCTGCGATCTGCGATCAATTGCGATCACCGCGCAATATTTTACATTTTTTGTAATTTTCAAGTTGGG
>KZ653774.1:11522-22930 GCA_001010745.2 Gerris buenoi | reverse complement strand
CTTCAAAAACTTGTGTAAGCTGCATAAAGCTGAAATAAATATATTTAGTTCTTCCTATATACCTCGAAAACTATGCGTCGCTCGCTATGCTATTTGTTCTTACTATTTTTACAGTAGAATAAATTTACAAAAATGTATGTCCAAGCGTAACTCTGTACGTCTAATTGTTTCCGAGATATGATACTTTAAAAATTGGATTTTTTTTTTTTTTTTTGTTTTTTTTTTAGAATCGGGACTCTAGCTTTAAATTTTATGAAATATATTAAGAGCCCTCACAGATTGATCTATGTAATGTACAAATTGAATGATACCCTTATGTAAATATTGTATGTTTTGTAATTCATTGAACTAAATATATTTATTATTATAAATTCAAAGTTTATTTTTAACAAGGCTGTACTACTGCAGACTGATATTGCTATACAGAGAGAAATGTAAAATATACAAATTCCATTGCATTATATCGAATATAGCTTGATATATATATCATGTCTATTATATTTGGTTCACTGATTCGATATATAGATTGTGATAATGGTTTAGCTCCACGTAATAATTATTGGTTTAGCGTTAAGTCAAGTGAACCAATAACGTCTATATATTAACGTATGTTCAGTTAATATTGGTTTCATTGCTGAATAAATAATATGTGGACAAAACAATTGTTTTAGTTGAAAATTATAATTTTAAGGAATATTATATACAATTTAAAGGATATTAATTTAAATCGCTTTAAATCTACAAATAAATGTTGGCAGCCTATAAAATATAGGATGTCCCGAAAAAATTTAGACAACTTTATATAATTACAATTTCGGTGTTTTTTAAATTTTCTTTTTTAAAATTTAATAGAATACATTTCTTAACGGCAAAATGTTTTACAATTATTTGTTCAACGACCATTCGCAAATTGACGTCCGTTCTGGTTCAGGCACAATAGTCCAGCAATTTCAGAATAAATACAAGATAAAAAGGACTTTTTATATACTACGTTTTTAAATTTTCTGTCATAAATCATAAATTTGAAACCTGTCAAAATGAAGATCGTAAACATAGATCATGTCAAAACAAATAAAATAACTTAAGGATTTTTTTTTAAAAATCGATTGCAAGATTTGAACTGGACAAACAAACAAACAAGAAAGCAAGCTAATAAAAACGTAATAAAAAAAATAGGAGCAGATAATTGAATCATATATGGTACTAACAACGAGCTGAGTTTGACTTACCAACCAAATTCCAATAAAATCGGAGTAGTTTTAATCTATGTATACTATACATATTTTTTTAAAAGACTCCCTCAAAATATGTGTACTTATGTGCAAATTTGCTACAAACAGTAATATGGTCTAAAGTTATATTGAAAGTTTGATAAAATCGATTTGTTTGGTCTGTTGTTTTTTATTTTGCTTCCAAGTTTACCAAAGGTAACGGAAGCTACATGATCGTTGTGAGAACGATTTTTTTTTATTTATGAGCATGTAAAATCTTATGGGCAAATAAAATAAATTTGGCTGTAAGAAAATTTGGCAATACGTTGCATAAAAAAAATATAGCATAAAATCATTAAAGTATACGAAAGAGGATGCGTGAAAAGCTGCTTTCCTCACTAATTGACAGACTATTTCTAATAAATATCCTTTTTATATTTTCAAAAGTGTAATACAAGAATTAAATAGAAAACTTTTAATTAAAAAGTTTATAAGGGATAAAAACTATATTGTTTAGTCTCTAGGAGAAGGGTGAATAAATGAAGTTCTTCTAAATTAAGCTTGGGTTTCATTAAGAAATTAAATCCATATTTTTTCTTTATATATTTCAGAACTTGATGTAATATTGAATTAAAGCGTTCAATTCGGAGCTAGTCCTTTCGATAGTAAGTGTTCGCTTGAATCGGTTAATGAAGTTTATTCAATGAATCGGTTAAGTCATACGTGTAACTCTAACGCTATGTAAGTATGGTTAAGTCATACGTGTAACTCTAACGCTATGTAAGTATGGTTAAGTCATACGTGTAACTCTAACGCTATGTAAGTATGGTTAAGTCATACGTGTAACTCTAACGCTATGTAAGTATGGTTAAGTCATACGTGTAACTCTAACGCTATGTAAGTANGTGGCGAAACTATTGAGAATTGACCCATGGTATGTATAGTGTTTTTTGTTGCAAATGATGGGTAGAATCTGCCCTCTTCGTTTGTTACATCTTCGACCAAACACCCTGTATATAATTAAATTTATCTCTATCTCTAGTATCTATCAATTACTTTATTAATAACTCTTTCTTTGTTTTATTAATTTTTAATTAATTTGTTATTTATTTACTTCTATTTGATGAAGTTCCTTACAGCACATTACAGCGTCAGAAGCCCTGGAGTAGATCCCAAAAAAACGTCCGTCACAAAACCAACGGTCACAAAATTCACCGATGACGATAACTTGAGTAAAACTTGACCGATGTAGTTGAAGTTTAGTGCACATGATCATTTTACCAACGCCCCGGACGATTTCGTTGGACAATGTTNACAAATATTTATTTGCTTTTTTTAAATTTTGCATTCCTTATTGGTTTATTACTGATTAAAAACATTGTGACCCCCTGGGGGATCGAACCCGGGACTCTTGAGATCCAAGACAAGAAATAATAATACATAATGGTGTGTTTAATCATCTACAAAACCCTAAAAATTACTTGCACGCAAGTACTTCCCTGTGATTTTTTTTTTTTTTTTTGTTTTTTTTTTAGAATCGGGACTCTAGCTTTAAATTTTATGAAATATATTAAGAGCCCTCACAGATTGATCTATGTAATGTACAAATTGAATGATACCCTTATGTAAATATTGTATGTTTTGTAATTCATTGAACTAAATATATTTATTATTATAAATTCAAAGTTTATTTTTAACAAGGCTGTACTACTGCAGACTGATATTGCTATACAGAGAGAAATGTAAAATATACAAATTCCATTGCATTATATCGAATATAGCTTGATATATATATCATGTCTATTATATTTGGTTCACTGATTCGATATATAGATTGTGATAATGGTTTAGCTCCACGTAATAATTATTGGTTTAGCGTTAAGTCAAGTGAACCAATAACGTCTATATATTAACGTATGTTCAGTTAATATTGGCTTCAATGCTGAATAAATAATATGTGGACAAAACAATTGTTTTAGTTGAAAATTATAATTTTAAGGAATATGATATACAATTTAAAGGATATTAATTTAAATCGCTTTAAATCTACAAATAAATGTTGGCAGCCTATAAAATATAGGATGTCGCGAAAAAATGTACACAACTTTATATAATTACAATTTCGGTGTTTTTTAAATTTTCTTTTTTAAAATTTAATAGAATACATTTCTTAACGGCAAAATGTTTTACAATTATTTGTTCAACGACCATTCGCAAATTGACGTCCGTTCTGGTTCAGGCACAATAGTCCAGCAATTTCAGAATAAATACAAGATAAAAAGGACTTTTTATATACTACGTTTTTAAATTTTCTGTCATAAATCATAAATTTGAAACCTGTCAAAATGAAGATCGTAAACATAGATCATGTCAAAACAAATAAAATAACTTAGGGATTTTTTTTAAAAATCGATTGCAAGATTTGAACTGGACAAACAAACAAACAAGAAAGCAAGCTAATAAAAACGTAATAAAAAAATAGGAGCAGATAATTGAATCATATATGGTACTAACAACGAGCTAAGTTTGACTTACCAACCAAATTTCAATAAAATCGAACTAGTTTTAATCTATGTATACTATACATATTTCTTTAAAAGACTCCCTCAAAATATGTGTACCTACTTATGTGCAAATTTGTACAAACAGTAATGTAGTCTAAAGTTTTTTTTGAAAGTTTGATAAAATCGATTTGTTTGGTCTGTTGTTTTTTATTTTGCTTCCAAGTTTACCAAAGGTAACGGAAGCTACATGATCGTTGTGAGAACGATTTTTTTTTATTTATGAGCATGTAAAATCTTATGGGCAAATAAAATAAATTTGGCTGTAAGAAAATTTGGCAATACGTTGCATAAAAAAAATATAGCATAAAATCATTAAAGTATACGAAAGAGGATGCGTGAAAAGCTGCTTTCCTCACTAATTGACAGACTATTTCTAATAAATATCCTTTTTATATTTTCAAAAGTGTAATACAAGAATTAAATAGAAAACTTTTAATTAAAAAGTTTATAAGGGATAAAAACTATATTGTTTAGTCTCTAGGAGAAGGGTGAATAAATGAAGTTCTTCTAAATTAAGCTTGGGTTTCATTAAGAAATTAAATCCATATTTTTTCTTTATATATTTCAGAACTTGATGTAATATTGAATTAAAGCGTTCAATTCGGAGCTAGTCCTTTCGATAGTAAGTGTTCGCTTGAATCGGTTAATGAAGTTTATTCAATGAATCGGTTAAGTCATACGTGTAACTCTAACGCTATGTAAGTATGGTTAAGTCATACGTGTAACTCTAACGCTATGTAAGTATGGTTAAGTCATACGTGTAACTCTAACGCTATGTAAGTATGGTTAAGTCATACGTGTAACTCTAACGCTATGTAAGTATGGTTAAGTCATACGTGTAACTCTAACGCTATGTAAGTATGGTTAAGTCATACGTGTAACTCTAACGCTATGTAAGTATGGTTAAGTCATACGTGTAACTCTAACGCTATGTAAGTATGGTTAAGTCATACGTGTAACTCTAACGCTATGTAAGTATGGTTAAGTCATACGTGTAACTCTAACGCTATGTAAGTATGGTTAAGTCATACGTGTAACTCTAACGCTATGTAAGTATGGTTAAGTCATACGTGTAACTCTAACGCTATGTAAGTATGGTTAAGTCATACGTGTAACTCTAACGCTATGTAAGTATGGTTAAGTCATACGTGTAACTCTAACGCTATGTAAGTATGGTTAAGTCATACGTGTAACTCTAACGCTATGTAAGTATGGTTAAGTCATACGTGTAACTCTAACGCTATGTAAGTATGGTTAAGTCATACGTGTAACTCTAACGCTATGTAAGTATGGTTAAGTCATACGTGTAACTCTAACGCTATGTAAGTATGGTTAAGTCATACGTGTAACTCTAACGCTATGTAAGTATGGTTAAGTCATACGTGTAACTCTAACGCTATGTAAGTATGGTTAAGTCATACGTGTAACTCTAACGCTATGTAAGTATGGTTAAGTCATACGTGTAACTCTAACGCTATGTAAGTATGGTTAAGTCATACGTGTAACTCTAACGCTATGTAAGTATGGTTAAGTCATACGTGTAACTCTAACGCTATGTAAGTATGGTTAAGTCATACGTGTAACTCTAACGCTATGTAAGTATGGTTAAGTCATACGTGTAACTCTAACGCTATGTAAGTATGGTTAAGTCATACGTGTAACTCTAACGCTATGTAAGTATGGTTAAGTCATACGTGTAACTCTAACGCTATGTAAGTATGGTTAAGTCATACGTGTAACTCTAACGCTATGTAAGTATGGTTAAGTCATACGTGTAACTCTAACGCTATGTAAGTATGGTTAAGTCATACGTGTAACTCTAACGCTATGTAAGTATGGTTAAGTCATACGTGTAACTCTAACGCTATGTAAGTATGGTTAAGTCATACGTGTAACTCTAACGCTATGTAAGTATGGTTAAGTCATACGTGTAACTCTAACGCTATGTAAGTATGGTTAAGTCATACGTGTAACTCTAACGCTATGTAAGTATGGTTAAGTCATACGTGTAACTCTAACGCTATGTAAGTATGGTTAAGTCATACGTGTAACTCTAACGCTATGTAAGTATGGTTAAGTCATACGTGTAACTCTAACGCTATGTAAGTATGGTTAAGTCATACGTGTAACTCTAACGCTATGTAAGTATGGTTAAGTCATACGTGTAACTCTAACGCTATGTAAGTATGGTTAAGTCATACGTGTAACTCTAACGCTATGTAAGTATGGTTAAGTCATACGTGTAACTCTAACGCTATGTAAGTATGGTTAAGTCATACGTGTAACTCTAACGCTATGTAAGTATGGTTAAGTCATACGTGTAACTCTAACGCTATGTAAGTATGGTTAAGTCATACGTGTAACTCTAACGCTATGTAAGTATGGTTAAGTCATACGTGTAACTCTAACGCTATGTAAGTATGGTTAAGTCATACGTGTAACTCTAACGCTATGTAAGTATGGTTAAGTCATACGTGTAACTCTAACGCTATGTAAGTATGGTTAAGTCATACGTGTAACTCTAACGCTATGTAAGTATGGTTAAGTCATACGTGTAACTCTAACGCTATGTAAGTATGGTTAAGTCATACGTGTAACTCTAACGCTATGTAAGTATGGTTAAGTCATACGTGTAACTCTAACGCTATGTAAGTATGGTTAAGTCATACGTGTAACTCTAACGCTATGTAAGTATGGTTAAGTCATACGTGTAACTCTAACGCTATGTAAGTATGGTTAAGTCATACGTGTAACTCTAACGCTATGTAAGTATGGTTAAGTCATACGTGTAACTCTAACGCTATGTAAGTATGGTTAAGTCATACGTGTAACTCTAACGCTATGTAAGTATGGTTAAGTCATACGTGTAACTCTAACGCTATGTAAGTATGGTTAAGTCATACGTGTAACTCTAACGCTATGTAAGTATGGTTAAGTCATACGTGTAACTCTAACGCTATGTAAGTATGGTTAAGTCATACGTGTAACTCTAACGCTATGTAAGTATGGTTAAGTCATACGTGTAACTCTAACGCTATGTAAGTATGGTTAAGTCATACGTGTAACTCTAACGCTATGTAAGTATGGTTAAGTCATACGTGTAACTCTAACGCTATGTAAGTATGGTTAAGTCATACGTGTAACTCTAACGCTATGTAAGTATGGTTAAGTCATACGTGTAACTCTAACGCTATGTAAGTATGGTTAAGTCATACGTGTAACTCTAACGCTATGTAAGTATGGTTAAGTCATACGTGTAACTCTAACGCTATGTAAGTATGGTTAAGTCATACGTGTAACTCTAACGCTATGTAAGTATGGTTAAGTCATACGTGTAACTCTAACGCTATGTAAGTATGGTTAAGTCATACGTGTAACTCTAACGCTATGTAAGTATGGTTAAGTCATACGTGTAACTCTAACGCTATGTAAGTATGGTTAAGTCATACGTGTAACTCTAACGCTATGTAAGTATGGTTAAGTCATACGTGTAACTCTAACGCTATGTAAGTATGGTTAAGTCATACGTGTAACTCTAACGCTATGTAAGTATGGTTAAGTCATACGTGTAACTCTAACGCTATGTAAGTATGGTTAAGTCATACGTGTAACTCTAACGCTATGTAAGTATGGTTAAGTCATACGTGTAACTCTAACGCTATGTAAGTATGGTTAAGTCATACGTGTAACTCTAACGCTATGTAAGTATGGTTAAGTCATACGTGTAACTCTAACGCTATGTAAGTATGGTTAAGTCATACGTGTAACTCTAACGCTATGTAAGTATGGTTAAGTCATACGTGTAACTCTAACGCTATGTAAGTATGGTTAAGTCATACGTGTAACTCTAACGCTATGTAAGTATGGTTAAGTCATACGTGTAACTCTAACGCTATGTAAGTATGGTTAAGTCATACGTGTAACTCTAACGCTATGTAAGTATGGTTAAGTCATACGTGTAACTCTAACGCTATGTAAGTATGGTTAAGTCATACGTGTAACTCTAACGCTATGTAAGTATGGTTAAGTCATACGTGTAACTCTAACGCTATGTAAGTATGGTTAAGTCATACGTGTAACTCTAACGCTATGTAAGTATGGTTAAGTCATACGTGTAACTCTAACGCTATGTAAGTATGGTTAAGTCATACGTGTAACTCTAACGCTATGTAAGTATGGTTAAGTCATACGTGTAACTCTAACGCTATGTAAGTATGGTTAAGTCATACGTGTAACTCTAACGCTATGTAAGTATGGTTAAGTCATACGTGTAACTCTAACGCTATGTAAGTATGGTNAAAAAAAAAAAAAAAAAAAAAAAAAAAAAAAAAAAAAAAAAAAAAAAAAAAAAAAAAAAAATGCTCCTTCATATATAGTATTATTCTAAGTTTAGGACGAGAAAAAATGTCATTTTAATTTCATCTATTCAATAAGACAAATATTTTTTAAAAATAAAAACAACCAAAATATAAAAACGACCCAAAAACCGTCACGAAATCTACAGATGAATATAACTTAAGTAAAAGATGACCGAGTTAGTTGAAATTTGGTACACATGTTCATTCACCGCTCGCGTAAACGTAGCCTTTAAATTTAAAATTGGAATTTTAGGACGGGGAAAAATTCTAATCTCATCTGTTTAATGAGCCAAACAACGTCTTACGTTCTAACATAACGATTTTAATAAAACTTTATACACATCGTCTAAAGTCTAAAGTACAATACAACATACAACCTGATACAAGGAGAAGTTTTTGTGTTGTTAAGTGATATATTTTAAAAATATTTTATATAATTAGGCCGGACGAGCAACCATACTACAACCATACTCCTTAACTATTAACTCATCATGATTCCCGTCCTACTCGGTGTGTGAACATGAAGGAGCAATAATCGGTACGACAAACTTAAACAAAACTTTCTCATTTACGCTTTTATTTCTATGCATGTTCAAAAAGTAACTGTTTGACGATTTGCTTAAAAATTAGAATGAGTAGCGAGATTTTCAAAAACGCAGAAACCAAATTGATATTTTTAGTCATGTTACGTCTCTTGGTTTCGCTGCATTGCCTCCAGAGTGGGCTACTGTGCTTATCTCGCTCTGGAGTCATATCGGCTCCAGCTCCATGTGTGAAACTTAACGCTGTAAGCTATGCGTTTCAGTCTTGGAGTAAACTGAAGAAGACGTTGCGGTAAAGAATCGCTTGACAGTAAGAGATTATATCCCTTTGTCAAACAGTACATTTCTATGATTTACGATTTTGAGTGATTATGATTATATATGCATGATTTGTACATAGGAGAGTTGATATCCTTTTGTCAAAATAATACATTTCAGTAAGGCCTGCACACTTTTCTAACCTCTTGCCGTCTTCCCCTCATAGCACCGTATTCTTCAGTTTTACCCGGTCTTGGGCATAACATAAAAAAAACTCTCAATCCCCGTCTCCGGAAACGTACATCTCCAAGTAGTGTGGAACCTGGAGGCCGATTCTGTAACTTTTTTGATATAGGTATATCCACATTATTTATCAAACCTCGCTATATATCAAAGTGTTGTTATATAATGTAGTGAATCTGTAAAGTGATGCCACCGCTGTATATGGCCGTATACCGAACTACGGATTGACAGCGTACTTTTTATTGGCCACTTTATAGTTATTTCAGTCAGAAAACAAGAAAAGGGAATGAAAACATCAAGAATTGCGTCCCTTTGTTTTGGTTTTTAGCATTTGATATATAACAACATAACCTGACGAATTATATCAACAACAATTTTGAGTGGATATGTATCAAACCTTATATTATATCAACAGACAAAGTTATAGAGTCACGTTCACAGGTTGCGCGCGCATGTTCATAACAACAATTTGATAAATAACAGCATGAAAAGGGAGGTTTCAAAGTTACATAATCGGCCCCCAGGCCTCATTTATTTTATGACTTACTTCTTACTTAAGACTGGCCTCTTCTATCTTGTACCGTAGAAGCGTTATATAAGGATTTGTGGAGAATTCCATTTCTTTGGTCACCATTTTACAACATGGTGTCATTTCTTTCTTTTTCTTTTTCATTAACAATTTATTTAAAGGTCCAATAAACAAATATATTCATAATATATTGCCTTATATGTATGTTTTTTTTTTAAAAAAAAAGAAACATCTCGGATATATAGAGATTATTAAAATTAAACGGTTAATATCAGTTAAGCTTCCCTCCCTTTTTTAAAAAAACAAAGAAACATAATTTTTAGTTGTGGTATTAAAAAAAAAGTAAACATTAAAAAAAAAAAAAAATGAATAATGTAAATAAGCAAATGGCACGGTTCATTTAATCATCTGGTTAAAGTGGTCTCGCTATAAATCCAGGTTTTAAACCATTAAAATAAATTGCAACAACGACAATTCCCTTTTTTCCTCGGGCGTAAAGGAGGAATTATTTTTTTGTGCGCCTATTCACAATAAAATGCCCCCCCCCCTCCCTCCTGTCCTCTAAAGTATTAAAAAGGGTTGGTCTAATTTAAAATCTTTCCCACCCTCTTTACTGTATATGGTCCCTCACTGCTAATTTCCTAACATTTATTATTATTATATGCATAATATAAATATATATATCTTCCTTTTTTTAAAAAAANCTCTACTCAACCCCTGTTCCACAAAAAAAATATAACATGGCAACACCCATTTTCCCTTTTTATAACCCCAAAACTACCTCTACGTTTGTTGTTTCCCGCCTTCGATTGTGCCAACTCTAATCTTATAGACTGTAATTTGTGCTCACCCTATGCTCTGGGAAGTCATATGTCCATTAGCGTTTAAAGCGTCTTTTAGGTTTTCATAGAATTAAAAGATTTTTGGTAAGGCGATTAGAATGGGTTGCTAACTAAGAGCGAAAGCATTTAGTTTTATTATTATTAGTTTTATTATTATTTAATTTAGTAATTATGTATTGAGGGATGATTCAAGGACGTGGGCAATTGAAGCATTTAGGTCACTGTTGACAAGTATAGATGAATATATGGCATGGAACGTTGGTCATTTTTCGGAGCATAATTGATTCACAGCTCGATTCTGTAAGTCCAAAAAGGTTTAATTGCAGAATTATAGATATTCAGTTAGTTCCGTGGCAGATCTTTATGGATATCCAGAAGTATGTAGCGGCGTTCATGTCGTTGTCTTAAAACATTTAATAAACTTAACAGAGGTACAATAATAAAATGGCTTAGACATATAAGTAATGAATGGGTTGGTGTGTCCTGTACACATTTTTTATGTCGCCGATTTCCAAAACTGCGAAACATATCTGGAAAAATGTTGGGATCCCTGTCCATCATAAAAACTATTCGTCTGATTTTAATAAAATTCGTGTGATAAATCATAATTACCCAGTCTTGGTCTCATATAAGTTTTACCCTTATGCGCCCGTTTATTTCTCTTTCACATGCGCACAAACATATATTAATTTTCATCTATATCTTTAAAAGGTCATATTTGATTTTTATGACATTTTAAAGCTTCTTCGAAAGTTGTCCGAAGATAGTCCCAGATTAATTTCAACCGTCTGCGCTCTTTCAATTTTCCTAAATTTATACTTTTATGTATGTAAAAAGTAAAAAAAAAAAATAAAATAAAAA
>KZ653773.1:25968-48832 GCA_001010745.2 Gerris buenoi | reverse complement strand
CCTTATATAATATGAATGAATGAATGAATGAATGAATGACTTTTATTTTTAAATTAAATTTGGATACATATTGAAAGAATATAACACATAGATGATAAAAATACAAGTCTACTCCATGGCCGTGGCCGTCTGGAGGAGAGTTGCTAACAAATTTGATTGACAAAGTTAATTATACACGCATAAAGGAAAATTATAACAATACACTAATAACATTTAACAATACAAATAGATTTACAATACAGATAGACATTTAGTGAATGTATTTAGATAACATTTGTTCATTTAATATAATTTAATTTTGTGGTGGCAGATCAAAATAATAAACCTAGTACTATTAGTGAGTAACAAAATTGATAGGAAAAGTTGATTTATACATGTAAAATCTAGAGAGATAACAATATATTTAATAAAATTTTATAATAAAAATTGGATAGCAATATATTAATAACCTTAAACAATAGAAATAATTTTTGGTACCTAATTTATTATTGCGGTGGCAGATCAAAAAAGAAAAAAGAAATTTTTATCTTAATCATTAAATTATAATAGTCAGGAATATACTGCTAATAATTTATCAATTTAATTATTTGTTTGTTGAGTAGCCATAATTTGAGATCTGTATGCCCAGGCTTCTTTAGCATAATTTTTTATTTTAATTAAACCTTCAATGGTATTGTCATTGAGAAAGTTTAAATTTTCCTTTTCATTTAATTCATTTTTCCCTAGATATTTTAATCTAAGATGAGCCAAAGCGGGGCACTCTGCCATAAAGTGCAGATTGTCCTCTCTTTTACCTGTATCACACAGCTCACACATATTATTTTTTCCTTTTTCATGACTAAAATTTAGATTTAAGAGGCCTCCTCTAGCCTTCATGATCCAGCTACAGTCTTGCCTGCTATTTATATAATTAAGATATGGCGGGACAGGTTTGTTTTCAACTAATTTGTAGTAGTGTGTGTGGATATGCGCTTGTTTTGCTCGATTTAACATATCCTGCCTAGAATATATATGTATATGACATAAGAAAATAATTTCAAGGTCCTAGATCAAGTCCGCCTTCTTGAATTAAAATAGCTATTCACAAAATCTCTGTTTAACGAAAGTTAACAAAGGAATTATTATAATATCAAGTATAGCTATTCTAGTGTTTACGATATCCGAGATATATGTCATGATAATGATGAATAGATTAGTAAGGGGGAAGGGGACTTGGCTACTGTACTATTATACATGGACGCGAGGAAGCTATGAGCCACACTAATTGGCCAACTATTTTTTTCTTCATTAAACAGATCCTCCCTATGCCTTTATAATAAGATCTTTATTCATAACTCAATCCTTAAACCCATTTGGATCTATGGAATTGAGCTGTGAGGTAGCACCAAGCGCTCAAATTCCTATAGACTCCAATCCCTTCAATCAATGATTCTCCGAAACATCACCCAGTCCCCCACCATACGTTTCTAACCTCACAATTCACCACGACCTTACAATCCCTTTTGTACATGATCTCACTTCTCTCTACATAAAATTCCATGAAACCTTAAATTACCACCCTAATCCTTTAGTCAAATCCATGGCGCAAGCAGCATCCCTTAATATCCCTGACCACCCTGCCGGCTGAAGAGGCTACTATAATTTAACCCTTAACCGATGTACTGAATTAATGAAATGCATGACAGGAGTACTACCACTTGGTAGCCTCTCCACTCACCTTAATCCATGTCACTCTAGAAAAATTGTTATCTTTATTAGGTACTAATAGGAAAATGAATTTGAAAGTAATATATATGTAAAATTAAATAAATTAGCCTTCCAATTAAGGAAAATGAATTAACATTTTTACGTTCGACGAATGAGTATAGTGATATTATTTCCTATTCCCAATCCCATACTGGAAACTAAATATAAAAGGACAAGGCAAATTAAAAATACAAGGCGAGTTTGACAGAAAGCAAAAGACTTACTACGAGATCAGATGAAAGAAGTACAAGTTTAAACTTATAACTCAATACAATGATTTTTTTTTTTTTTTAAGTCAATTAGTTCTGGACTGTACCTACTGTAATAGTTAACAGAATGTATTTACTATTTCTTTCATCTCAGCATATCTTATTTGTTGTCAAGGGCATTAGAAAAAAACAGATTTATAAATCAAATTACAGGTAGGAGCTGAAGTAGTCTAATAAACGTTAATAGTATAAGATAGCAATCGTCGAAATAATATATCTAAAGGTGTACCTACAAACTAAACCCAGATATATCTTCCCACTTGTTACTCACTCTTTCTCCTTTGGCGCTCAGCGTTAGATTATTTAATCAACCGATAAATAAAGAACTATTCGACCATTAAAAACGAAGTACTGAAAGTTTAGCGTTCCATCTTGAATGCTTATGTACAAGATTTACTTAGTATTTAAAATAAGACAGTGTAGCATAACAGTAAGCCATACATTTTTTATACGCCCTTTTTTTATATATACCTAATTTATTTCTTTAGACCTTAGAGAAACTTTAACGAGCTATAGGAATGTACCAGTAGCATTAAAATCAGGTAAAATAATAATGGGATCCGCTGGCAAACTGGTTTTGATAATACACTGGAAAAGGGTCACAAGGAGGAAATGGGAGTAGACAGGACACATGTCCCGGTCGATGATGTCAGATCGACTGCGTCGTGGTATTCTAGAGAAAGCTCATGGAAGGGAGAACCAGCGATAAAATGGAAAAAAAATAATTAGGATGAACGAACTTCTTCTAAAGAAGATTAGTTCTACAGGTTGAAAAAGGTAATGAAACAATATTTATCTCTAAAGTAAACAGGACAACAAGGAAAGAGGTCAGAATTAAGCAAACAACTAAGTAAATAGTTATTTATACTCGAAAATTAATCATACACATTCATATTTATTAACAATAACAGAACAAAATTGGTTAGAGGTTTATTTGCAAATAAATTGAAGGCTTGGTGAAATTAAAGTACATATTAAATTCCATTAGTATGTAATGAGTAGAAGAGAGGAGTGACGTTTGAATAGGGATAAAAGTCTTATAAACCAAAAAAAAAAAACTTTATTGTACTCGTACTAAGTCTGGTTTCAATCAATGATCACATTCAATGAAGGTGATAAAAGAATAAATAAGTTGTAGCACCAAATCTATTTTAGTCAAGGAATTAGCTTATATGATGGGACTCGTAAACTCGAAAGCAACTATTAGAAAGGAAAAGGAACCTCAAATCAGATTAGTGAAAGCTGAAAAATATAATTAGTAAAAGTAGGCTCCCTAAGTATGCTTTACAGTACAATGTTGTATTAGTTCATAAAACTTCTTACATCTCCCAAGGTAAAAAAAATGTACTTTACAACTTTACAAACCACCTTTTCTTTTGGGAATCGCAAAATATTATTGAAAAATTGCTCATTAATACAAGCTTCAGTATTTATATCACGATATCCAGGGAAAAATCTAGTTCCTGAGAAAATAGCTTAAAACGCGGACGGATTCCCAGCCCAGAAGAATTTCTTAAATTTGTATGATACATTTTGATGAAATGTTCAATAATAATTAAATGTTCAATAATATTTAAATGTGGAAACGAAAACTAATAAATGGAAACCATCGGGCTAAGTAATTATTAACTCATAGATGAGAAAGTTTGTCTGAGTTGTCTCGGACCGATTTTTTATTTTGCGATAATGATTTGACCTAAAGAAATCGAGCTGAAAGTTCTAAGTAAAAGTGGGAGCCCAGGTCGGAGAGCAAAAGGTCAAATCCAGAGCTGTGTTAGAGCAGTTTTCTATAATAGACTCGGTGTGGCATTATTTTAATATACCAAGACCAAGTTAGCTTAAAGATTTTTCCAGTTTTTTTGCCAAATTGATCGTTATATTCGCTCTTTTAGTTTATTGTTAAATCTCTTCAAATATCTAAAGCCGGCTTTACACCTTGCGATTTGTTGGTGCAATCTGGTCGGAACGATAAATCGCACCGATATATCGTAAGGTGTAAATGGAAATTGTATAACGATATCGGGGTTGGGGTTGGGTTGTATGATCGAAGCAAAGCTTATTCGATCTGTGAGATCGGCCGACAAGTCGGTGCGTGTAAAGCCGGCTTTACACCTTACAATTCGTCGCTGCAATCTGAAGGAACGATAAATCGCATGATATATCGTTACAACCTGGGAGCGTTTACACCACACCGATTTTTTACCCCGATCCCCGACCCAATCTTTTTTTTTGTTTACTTTACGTAGGGGGTTGGCCGGCAGGTTGTACAACCTCCCTTTACACGCACCGACTTGTCGGCCGATCTCACAAATTGAATAGGTTTTGATTCGATCAACGACCCAACCCCAACCCCGATATCGTTGTACAATTTCCATTTACACCTTACGATATATCGGTGCGATTTATCGTTTCGACCAGATTGCACCGACAAATCGCAAGGTGTAAAGCCGCCTTAAAGGGAGGTCGTACAACCTCCCGGCCAACCCCCTACAAAAAGTAAATTAAAAAGAAAGATTGGGTCGGAGATCGGGGTAAGAAATCGGTGTGGTGTAAACGCTCCCAGGTTGCAACGATATATCATGCGATTTATCGTTCCTTCAGATTGCATCGACAAATCGCAAGGTGTAAAGCCGGCTTAATGACAACCAGTTTCTTCAAGAATTCATTAAAAACAATTGAAATTTAAATAATTGCAAGATAAAAATAACTTTTTATATACTACGTTTTTAAAATTTCTGTCATATATCATAAATTTGAAACCTGTCAAAATGAAGATAGTAAATATGGGCCAAAAAAAAATAAAATAACTTGCGGATTTTTTCCAAACTAACTTTCCATACAGCAAAATTTGCTGAAAACGAATTAAAATTTGGTGAAAGATGGATAAAAGTATTCAAATAATACATTGTCATCGTATTCTGAGATATTCTAAAAATTTCAAATGTCTACCTACTCGGGAAGTTAGTTAGAAATCGATTGCAAGATTTGTACCGGACAAACAAACAAACAAGAAATCAAGCTAACAAAAACGTAGTAAAATCCAGAGTTTATCAACAATTATTTTGGTTAAAACCATTCCTCTTAAACGAGGCAATGTAAGTAGTTATACCAATTAAAACTTAAGATTCTTCTGCAGTCTCAGTTAGAATATGTAGAAGGAACTGGTGCATGCATCTAATGGATATGCAATGATGTAATTGCGTCTAAGAAAGTACTTCAAGCATATAATACACATAAACATATTTTACATATTAGGTTATGAGAAACACGTGCACCGGATGTTAATTGCTTCTAAAGAGTTCGATGAACTAAAAATAAAAATCTTAAAAATAAAATATTATAACTTATTAGACAGTCTCGCACAACATAGAAGGAAACGAATCAGCTCTATTCTAAAAACATTCTATATTTGTCTTTGGACTAAATATTTAACACATTTATGAGGAGGAAAAAATAATTTTACATTTCTTATCTTATAGATCTAGATTGCATGTTCCTAAACAAATGAGTGTAGATTAGCAAGAGTAAAAAGAAAAACAGTTTACAAACAAATAACAAATAAAATAAAAGCAGAGTGCCACTAGATATAAAAACATAGATAAAATATCGTAAAAAAATTAAGATTGGATCAAATGTTTAAGACCGCCACCTAAAACTACATTGTATTTGATTACCCAAAAATGATTGCTGAGTCAATCTGAGAAAGCTGTATTATTATTTATTCCTTGTGGGGAATATTGTGGTACTGAAATCATTTAATATAAAAATATACCATTTTTTGAAAACTAGTCTAATTTGGGGAAGATTGAAAGACGGGAAGTGGTTCAAAATCGGGGTAACGGAAACGTGCAGCAACTTACGCAGCGTATTATAAGACCATTAAAAAAGAGTTAATTACTAATTACCCACTTGGTCAAACGGAAGTAATACAAATTAGAGATCGGTTTAAACTGCTTTATACATTCGTCAATTAGAAACCCTTCACAGTATAAAAATAAGGATTATTTTTGGTCAAGGCTTGGCCACGCATAAATCCTAAAAAAATATTGCCTTTCTTTCTGGACAAAAATCCATTATTAAACCTAATGGATGATATCTGGGTGAAGATGATTTTACTTTTAGTGACAAATAAGGGTAGACAACAGAAAATGACAAGAAGTGAAGAAACTAGGTGCATGGTACGAATGCTATCAGGTTATTAACGAATATAAAAATACTTATGACTTATGAGTTGTAAAGGTACAACATGAATTCACTTAAAGAAAAAAAAAAAACGGGCATTAAAATCGCTGACAACTTTCCAGAAATGTATGAAGCAAATGCTAAGTGGTTGCTGATAATGGTATCAATCCGTATGTAAAGAAAATTGAGGGGAATGAAAAAAACATTACCATGAATTAATATTCAAATAGTGTTAACACGTTACCTGACCACAAAGCACCAGGCTATGAATTTATACTTGAGGGAATAGGTGTTCATACTATGGTATGATTAAAGACAGAAGGCACTTCGACCAAGCTTTCTGCAAGTATTTGCGTTGCGTTTTAATTGCTTAAGCAAATTAAGGAACAAGGAAGAATTTCCGCAGATGTAAAAATTACATGGAAGAATTACACAGTTAATAAGGAGCGATGAATTCCGAGGAGTACTGTAGGACTAACCATTTACAATTTAGAACACCAGGCATTGTCTTTTATTTATTAGTAAACTAACTATAAAATATAAAGGCTTACTTAAGTTTTATAAATAGTCTAAGAAAGCAATGTGTTAAAATAGAAAGTCTGACATTTCTTAGTTGTACAAATGAAACATCGTTGTTCTAGCCTAGCCAACGTATTTTTTGTAGACCAAGTAGTATCTCTAAAGCCGGCGTTTATAAACATATAAGTGTATTTTTTTAACTCGTTCAGGGGCTGGGGAACCGATAAGCAATTATGATAAATAATTTAGCTTTTTCTCCAGATTTCGTTAGATGTGAAAGAGTCCGCAACCCTGGACTAGATGGCACATAGATTTCGCAGGACTATATAAAGGGATTTTGTTCTAATGGAAGCTAAATCAAAATGATAACGAACAACAGGCCTCGATTTACATCATAACTGTGAACTGTTTATAACTTTTTGAAGTAGTGTTGGAATCAGCAATCAACCTTGTAAGAATGTCTCCCGCATTCTAGGAGTAATGGTCGTGTAGTTCAGACGTTTAAAATAATGTTCAAAGCATCTAGACGAAATACGAAGACACGATTACATTAATTCCTTTTAAATTACAGAGCTACGCCTCACAAGACGAAAGGACTAACTCCTGCTGAACGCTTGTAAATGCGGCAGTTGCGAAAAAAAAATGACGCTGTTAAAACCGGACTTTAGTCACGATATCAAAGTTCCTCTTTCTAAGCAAAATAAATACCACGATCCAGGGAAGAAGTATATAAAACGTTCAGGGAAGAAGAGAAGATTGTCATAATAATTCATAATTATTATTTATATATATTGTATTACATGTTTTATACATCTTTTAAACTCGATTATTGTTTTAAAGTTATGTCCACCGACTGTATTAGAATTATTAAATTACTTTAAAATATTGTAAACAGGGTTGTAGATACAAGGCTATTTTCATGCATTCGTCTGTGAACTCAGATAAAGAGACTTTTATTAGAGAAGAATTGCATACAGATCTTGAGGTTTACAATTTGACAAGATTATAATAAAGAAAGAGTACTTAGTTGTCATAGTTACGCGATGTAACCTCGAAAGTGTTAGTGTTTTAAGGCCTCTCTATCTTTCCGAGATAACTCAGACAAACTGTCTCATACGCATATTTTGGCTTATTTAATAAAATCCTTTATCTTATTAAAAATGTGTTTTTTGTTTTTATTTATTTTTTTTTTTTGTACTTGATGATGTTATTTGCATATAATTATATTTTTGTATAATAATATATGTAATATATTTTAACCGAATACAGCCTTGTGTGATTTAAAATCAGTGGTAGAACTTGAAAGTAATTTTTTTGATAACCAAGGAAATATTATTTATAATAATTAATTTAAATTTACGGGTTATTAATACTTATAAAACATTAGAAAAAAATCGAGATCAACCCAAGAACTTCCAATAAGTTTATTTAAAGAAGAAAAAAAACAGCCAGGATTTATTTGAGTTTTTTGTCTATAATGACACAGCTCGCAGGATCACAACTGTACCCATAGTCAAATTAATATGGCATAAGGCATAAATAATAAGCAAGAATAATTCACAAATACCTATCCCATTTGTAATACTTAAAATTGTTATTATTACTTTAATATAGACCATTATATTCCTTGTATAATTTTCTAAATTTGAGAATATATACTTCCATCTAATTGGGGGGGGGNACTTAAGAGTCTTTAATGTTTCAAAAAAATGTTTTTTCAAATATATAGAAACTTTTTATAAAGTTATAAAAAGTTAATACCCTAAACAAAAGAGACTCATAAAACGATATTTATGAGTGTTCAAAATGTCCTTGAAATCTCTAATTCATTGTTAAATTAATTGCTTCACAATATATTAAAGGTAGATAAAAATTTACACATTCTCATTTTTTCAAATATAATTTTTTCTCTACTAGTTTACTTTATTCTAAAGTTAGGTTATTAATATTATACACAAACTCATGCATTAAAAAATGTACTTATATTTTATAAAACTAATAGGATATTGATGTTATATTATCTAACTACAGGCAGCCTTGTGTGATTAAATATTAAAGGTAGAACTTAAAAGTAGTTTTGTTGCTAATCAAGAAGAATATGATTCAAAATAATAAATGTTTCAATCAACATTAGATAAAAAAGCTCATTATAAGCCCCACCGATAAGAACAAATATTAAAACTATGGATATTTTTTTTATTTTCAAATTCTACCATAAAATTTACTAAAAATCTAGTAAATATATTAAAAATAATATTGCAATGTTTTAAGTAAGTAGGTTCTTTATGAGTTGTATAATAAAGAATACAACCTTACTTAAGAAACCAGTTAGTACCCTGACCTAGAGAAATTTACAATTTTCAAGATTAAACCAAGAATTATGAATTATTATTGGTGTTTTTAGGTCAATTGAATGATTAATTCTACATTGCAATATTAATCAACTAGGTAATTTAAATGTTTATCGTCAATGAAAAAATAAAATATTATACTACTATAATATATACTAAACAAAGTAATATACCAAATGCACCAATGTAAGGGGTATTCTTAAATTGCAAGTACAACATTTTGAAGTGTATTTGACCAGAGTGAGATGTAGAGCGACAAATAAAAATTTCCATGAAAATTTATTTAAGTCTAATACAAACAAAGATATCAATCTAAATGTCAATAGAATTGTATAAATTATTGAAGTGCTGGTCAAAAGAATGAGTTTGACAAGAGATACATGAGACGTAGATTGAGAGTTTACCATATACTTAAGGTAGGGTAAAACAGTCATTAGCTGGATGCTGGATTTATGAAAATGATGTAAGATTCTTGAGTAAAGAAAATTGTATCAATAGTGGCAATATTGAATATACTAAATTAAAGTGTGGGGATAAAATTGTATTTTATAATTGATTTGACCTCGAAAATTGGCTGATTAGGTCTTTAGTTTAGGTAAAGTAAAAGGCAATCAAATTGTACAATTTATTGAAGTACTGGTCAAAATAATGAACTTGCCAAGGGAAGCTGATCTTGATCTTACATTAGGATGTTGGCTATCATATTCATATGGAAAGGTAAAACAGCCATTGGGCAACTATGGAACCACCATGTATGAAAATTGATACACAAAATAACACATCAATCAAAGAGGCAATATCAAATTAAATGTTGGCTAGAAGAATGTAACTGATAGTTAAGGTGACCTAGTAATACTGATTTACACATTGAAATTTGCTTTGAGAAAAACAGTCATTGACCAACTATGAAATCATTTTTGACAAAAGTATTTGTCAAAAATAAAATATTAAATTAAGTAATGTTCCACAAAAAATGTTGACAGACATTGTTCAATATAATTTAATAGTCATTACTAAGCATGAAATCATGATAGGGAAAAATGATTAAACAATGTTAAAACTAAGACTAGGCGCACAACTGTGTCAAAAACTGTCAACTGCCAGCCTAAAGGAAAAAGTGTAAGATGTAACATATTTGTATATAATAAGTTTGCTGTTAAAAAGAATGCATACTGGCATTTGGATACTGACATGCTAGCCTTATTATACTATAGACTTTAACCATTGTTGACCAGTGACCAGTCATGGGCCATGGAATGTGGAATGATATCATATACTTGCACGAGGTAGAGAGACTGCCCCAAATTTACATCAGTCATAAGTCAAATATTAAAGTGTAGGAATGTATCAAAAACAATATTGTAGTACCTAGTTTGGCACCGGTAAACTTTTCCTATATCATCTGTAAGTTGCCCAATTTAAAAAATAATTAGTTGTTTTTACTGAGATCTTGTGGCACCACTTCATAATTATGACTAGAGAGGTTGGTAGATTATAATAGCACAACGATATTGTCACCACAATTTCATATTAAAATTTAAACGCGTTTCGACATATTACATCATCTTCAGTGTGCATGTTAACTTAGTAAGAGTTAATTGTTAATTCAGCACTAAGCTAACTATTTTACAAACTTTTATGACAAACTAACAGTACAAGGTGGGGGTAGACTAGGACTCTGTGGGTAGAAGGATTACGGAAAGAACAAGTAAGGGATATAGAGATGAGATCCAAGGTGTAACCAAGTAAAGGTATGGTTCAGATATAACATATTTGTTTTTTAACTGCTGATAGCTAAACAATAATTCCTTATATTATGACTAAAACTAAACTTTACAACTACCAGACATTGTTTTGAAAAAAATATTTGTTATTGGTTTTACAGGAGCAGAGTTGTTAAGATTATTTTTTTCATTAAAATATTCTATATTTTTCGTGACTTGAGTATTGAATAGCTCTTTGAATTTCTAAGTTTTGTAAGAGGTTCAATTTCCTATTTTTTAGCATGAGTGTAGAAGTTCACAATTATCAACATCAAATATATGATCGGTTTCTAGAACATGGTTGGCAAAACTAAATAATATGTTTACATGTTTTTTTATTCATTCCAAATTTTCTGCCAAGATTTATAGTGCTCTGCAATGCATGTACTTATTGTCCTACCGAGTTGTCCTACAAATACACCTTTACAGGTCAAGCATATCAGTTTATATCTCCACAATTAATTCAGGGTTAAGGGATTTTTTTATTAGGAATTTGTTCTATTGTTTACCTAAGTTAACAGCTTATTAAGGAATTATTATTGTATTGCAGATTTAAGGGCCTTTACTTTTTCCAAATGTATATAACAAAAAATAAAGAGACAAACAATTAAAATGCCATTTTTAACTTAAAATAACTTATCTCGAGACTTCAGGGAAAGAACAAAAAAATATTAAAATTATAATTTAAATAAATAAATAAATAACTTGTGTGCACTAAACATGATTTTAACAGTCGAACACAGTATATTAAATTATATTGGTAATCATCATATTATTAATACACTGATTTTAACATTAAAATAGTCTAGTAAAATCTAGCCTGCAGAGAAAAAACTGATTTTTTTTAATACATTTTTTCAGTTATCTACAATTATTTTTGATTATATAAATTTGTTATTCATATTTAGAATTAATCTGTAGAAATAGTAAAAATTCAAACACATTCTTGCCGTAATTGGACTAAGAGGATTCATCTCCCAAAAAACTAAAGTAAGTGGTTGTAAACAAGTTTCTTTTTTGCTATGTAAGTAAGTAGGCAGATAAGTAGCTTTAAAAAAACATATCCTGTGCCTATAATTGAAGGGTAGAAAGTTGTTTTTTGAAACCATCTATTAAAGAAGAAGCAATTAGGAATACCTTTAAAGAAAGTATTTAATTAAACCTTCAAATTCCCGGCCTAATTATCAGCAAACAATCGAATATAAACAGATCAAAACGAATGTTGATAGGTATCCTTGAGCTAAGCCATATAATTCATCTAAATTCTAAATTCTAAATCTAAATTCTAAATCTAAATCTAAATTCATCCAAATTCATCTATTTTAGTTATATCATTTTAATTTAGGCAATACAATTATATGTAATAGAGAAAGTGAAAGGTAAATGCTACGTTTTTAATAATAAAAATAATGCACAGAAAAATATTTAGCAATGATTACTGTACAATACGATATAAAAATATTATTCTTAAGTGTCTTGAGGTTAAAAAATTATAATATTATTAGTTATATAATAATACATCTGAAACAATAATAATTAAACGAAAATATAATTTAATTAATAGGAAATAAACAAATAATCTCACCAATAAAGAAGATTCCTGTTCGAATTGTCGGCAACGAGGAAAAAAAAATCAAAATTCAGCAAATCAAAACAAACTCAAAACCCGTGTTATACGACGCACTGAGTTAAATAATACACGGATATAAATTAAACACGTCTAAACTAGGAGGATATGAAATGAAATTCATATCCCCCTAGAGGCAAATCGTTTTATAAAAACGGAAATCGCACAGAACTGACAACAACACAACGGATCTGCGAAGACTGGATAAAATAAAAGTTCTGAGTTCCAAATCCAGGCTCATTCGTGAGAATATAGGTTATGATTGTAATGCGGGTTAATAGAGCGGTTAGTTGCCGATTAATATTTAGAATTTTTATTTGTCCGATTTTTATGAAATTTGGATGGTAGGTCACAAATAGTACATTGTACATGTTGACCAGTTTATTATTTCAACCTTCTGCGTTCATTCCTTTATCTTTCACATGTAAATAAACTTTTTTTTATCAACACCTATTACCTAAATCACCTATATCTTTAAAATTACGTATCCGTATACAATTTTGGAGAAATTTGGATGGTTTGTCGAAAGAAGGCTACAGTTCGTCCACCATCCTTGGAGGTCGTCCTTTTCAAACGTCTGCACACACACACATACACATATATACATATACAATATATAGGTTTTTGTTTTAGTCCCGTTCAACTGCCTAGGATATTACAGGACGGGGATTATCCTGTCACTTTATGAAATCATCAGTGTGAAACATGCCTCACCTCTCTGCGCATATTAAAATTTCTAAATTGATACTTTTTTCGTGTAAAAGAAGAAAATTGTCAGCCAATAGCCAATTATTATGGCACAAAGCTTCCTTGTGTTTTACCACGTACTTTAATGATATCATGCTTTTACAACCCATTAATTGTCTAATTTATTCAATTTTTCCCTCTTAATTTTACTCTGTCATATTGTTTTGATTTTCTCATGAATCGCAAAAGCAAAATTTTAAGTACGGTAACTATGTGTGGGCTACATTCAACAAACCATTCAAATTTCTTAAAAATCAGATGACTACTTTTAAAGATGTGTTAATAAAATAATAATAAATAATGTGTTAAAAAATAATAGTAGTTAATAAAATTATAATCAATGGGCGCAAAAAGTTGAAACATATTTATTGATATTGAACTTATATTAATATTTATGAAACTATAAATATTGATGTTTATTGCAGCGGATATTTTAATAGTATTAGTATTATGCTAGATACGGCAGCGAAAATTAATAAGGCTAACAGAAATTCAATAATATCTTCATTGTACTATGCTCTTAAATTTTGTGGCAGAAGAAATAACTACAGTCAACTATTGGATGTAATTAAATAAAATTTAAGGTATTTCCTTGAGATATTTATTATAATATACTTAATTTAAAATATTGATGTAATTGTTTTCTCTAAAGTTTATAAGTTTTATGTCATAGGTAACAACCAACAACGTATCTATAGATTATTTAGTTTCAAAAATTACGCTCTGGCCATGCATACCAACATATTGGCCCGCATTTCTTCTCTGTATTGATGGTGTTAGAATATACTTTAGTTAGAAAGTGTAGTAAGTAAATGTGAATACTTGATAGAAAACTTATTCAAAGACTAGAGAAAGTATTATAAGCAAAAATATAATATGTTTTATTTGTTGTGAAATTAATAATTGCATGAAATCTCGAGGTCGATCAACTATTTTCACCCCTTCATGGCCTAACGTGAAACGTGACGCTACAAATGTACAAGGGCGGAAGTCGACTCTTGTTGCAATTTTTATACTATATGACTTGTTCCAAAAAGAATCACTTATTTCAGTTAAAACAAATGAAATCAGAAATCAGCTAGCAACTTTCCAGAACAATAATTTCATTGGCATTGGTCATTGGTCAACTTTCAGTTTGAGAAAGAAAGAGACTAGTCCCATCATGATGACGTATTTAGCTAGATTTTGAAACGTTGAGAAGGTTATTTGGCATCAGGTTATCATTTTATATTTTTGTCCTATGTTATCTTTTAAGTCCTGTTAACTGCGTATAATTACTTGTTTGTTATTAAACGATCGTAATAGACATATTTACAGATGTTATTTTGTATCAAGAGTTCATATACTTAGTTAATATGAATTGTTCAAGTCTGGCCACTGTTTTAAAGAATAAATTGAATCCTACGAAGGCGAGATTGTTTGCTCGATGTAGTTCGTTACAATATACTCTGTTCGATGTTATTGTGGTGGGTGGTGGCCATGCAGGAGCTGAGGCCTCTGCAGCTGCTGCCAGGATGGGCTGCTCAACTTTGCTCATTACTCATAAAAAAGAAACTGTTGGTAAGTGCTAATTCCTGGTCTAAAACTGGTATTTTGGCTTTTTTTAAAAAAAAGAGGTTTCTGAGTTTTTTTTTTTTTTAATAAATCGTGTAGCTTTACCATTTAGGTAGCTTCTTAGTTAGCTAAATGAATATACCTAGTTATTATTTATTGATTAGCCATATAATTTATTTAGCTGCTGGTGTTGAGATACTTCGTTAAATCGTATCTAATTTATACTAAATCAATTAAGTCATGAACAATGTTAGTGAAAGACATTTACCCTGTGGCTCTTAAACATTCTTTGAGAGAGAAACCCATGATTTACGATTAACAACTAGAGTAAGAGATAACAAAAGTTAATGGTACCATCTTTCTCTTATTTATTTCTCCTCATTGCCATAACAAGTTGGGTAAAGGCGGAAACACACTACCATCACGTCACATGACATCACGTGACGTGATGTCACGATAAAAAGTATGCGATGCTGATTTAGTAAGGTTTGTGTAGATTGCAGCTACACTATTATCACGTCATGTGATGTCACGTGACGTGATAATAGTGTAGATTTCAGTACATTCAAAACATCACGTCACGTGACATCACATGGACACATTGGATCCAAAAACTGTATTTAATCATCATAGAAACGAAGAAACTAATGGCGGAAACACATTACCATCACGTCACGTGATGTCACGTGACGTGATGGTAGTGTGTTTCCGCCTTTAGTTTCTTCGTTTTCATGATGATTAAATACAGGTTGAATACAGTTTTTGGATCCAATGTGTCCATGAAATGCTAGATTCAATGTGGATGGAATGTCTGAAGAAGAGCAGCGCAAGTGGAGTTGATGTCAATTTAATAACAAAAACGGAAGCCTCTCCACAAAATGTATCTAATTCTAATTTTTTCCACATTTTGTGGAGAGGTTTCCGTTTTTGTTATTAAAATGGATGGAATGTGATATACTAAATTTTGGAATCGTTTCTGGCTCGAGTTTTATTTAATATACTTAAAAATAAACTTAACAAACCTGATCACCAGTGGGGAAGGTTACAAAATTAATTAGGTTTGTTCCAACCCCCCTATTTGTACCGTCCTTTGTATTGTCCCACAGATTGTTCGGGAATCGTTTAGGACAGGTTTTATACGCATGCGCTAAAATTGTACTGTAATAAAATCATGTCAGGTTGGAACGGGTTTAGGACTATAATTCGCTCTGTATAAAAAATATTTAAGTAAACCTAACAGTTAGGGAACCTTCCTGTTGATATTTGGGTACTCTTTTACTTTGTTACCCACCCTAAAGTGGGTAACAAAGTAAATTAAGTCGGATGTGGCAAGATTTTACTTGGTTACCCACCGTTTTTTTACATTATTGTGTTTGACATTTTTTTAAAAATTAATTGACAATCTTAAATGGGGAATGTTCAAATATTTCCTTGGGGCAAAGGAACATCACACTTGTGTAAATAGAAATGACAATATCCGTTAGTCTAACTATCTAGTAAGGCAAAGTAACCTTTAATCCAATAAATTTTGAACAAAAGAATAGTTCACTTGGATTTAATAATAAATAAAACAATAAATAAATGGTGGGTAACAAAGTAAAAGAGTGCGATATTTGTGATTATTGACATAACTGCGTATTTCATACATACCAGTACATGGTTTTGTCAGAGGATCGTACAGTGAACGGTTCGATTATGATCCCTGCCGGGGTTGGAACAGTTTTGTGGACAGTACGACACACTGTCACAAGTTGGCTTGGAACGGCTTTTATCTATTGCGCATGCCGGTCAATCCAGCGGACAGTACACTGCTTGGTTGGAATAAACCTTTTATATCCTTAACAAAAAAAAACCTACAAAAAGGTATCTGTAGTAGGATTTGAGACGTAGTAAGAGTTACTACTCTGCTCCCAACAATTTTCATTTATGTCTAGTTTTCAATTTCTCTCTCACCATCTACTGATTTCTTAAGAGTTTTGCCCTAGATTAAACTTTGCATACGCTGATTGTTGAAATTAAAACAATATCCGAATCATCTACTAATTCAATTTGTGTTACTTGTGACTGTGACACTGACTTTTAAAAGTTGGAATGAAGTGTAAATTTAATTATGGTTTCTCCCTAAGCAGTAGGCAGTATTTTGATCTTATATTTTATTTTTCAGGTGAAATGTCTTGTAATCCATCATTCGGTGGGATTGGTAAAGGACATTTAATGAAAGAAATAGATGCGCTTGATGGCCTTTGTGGAAGAATCTGTGATAAATCTGGTGTTCATTATAAGGTAAACAGATTAATATGTTATTAAGATAAATTTTACTGCGGATATATTAATTTGTTTTTGAGAAGATACGATATCCAGGTAATAAACACTTGATAAGCTCATTTTTTCATATTAGAAATTTATATTTTTGGGGAAAAAATTAAACTGGTCTCTACATATGACAGTTTAGGTTTTCAGAATCAGGGCATATTTTCCTTATAGGGAAACCCAGGTTATAATTTTTTTTAAAGCCATATAATAATATTTCTGATTGTGCAGGTGCTGAATAAGAAGAAAGGCCCAGCTGTATGGGGCCCAAGAGCACAAATAGACAGGAGTCTCTATAAGCAACATATCCAAGAAGAACTGTTTGAAAATACTCCTAATCTTCATATCGTTGCTGCGTCGGTTGAGGATATCATTCTTCAAAGACCAACGGCATGTGGCAGAGCAATCAGGGAGTGTGGTGGTGTCATTCTTAGTAAGTCCACTAAAGTATTTGGTTAATCTTTGTGGTATTATTAGTTTTTCCCACCATCAACTGCAGATCAGTATTTAGGATTTGTTGTAATAAATGAGGCTATTAACTGAAATACCACTGATTTATTTTAACTTAGATGTTGACATTTACCTCTAGATTTAAAATTATTTTTTTCTTCCGAGATTTTGTGTGCTCTTATTCACCACCTTTAGATTACTTTCTCACTTTAATTTTAGGGAGTAACAGGTTCTTGCTAAGATAATCTTGGAAGATGTGTTAACTATTATGTTTTATTGTTTTACAGAGGGAGGTGCGAAAATGTATTCTAAGGCTGTTGTATTAACTACGGGAACATTCCTTAATGGTCAAATCAATTTAGGATTAGATGTGCGACCTGCTGGAAGATTAGGTGATCAACCTGCTGTTGCTTTGGCACAAACTCTTAAAAATTTGGGCTTCGCTGTTGGTCGTCTGAAGACAGGTGACTTGATTTCATTAGTTGAGAATAGTTCTTACTTTAATTTAATATTTTATGATTCTTTTCCAAGGAAGGAATCTATATTCTTTAATTTTGTCATCTTTTTCCAAGAATCATGTTGTTCTTTACATAAAAATCACCCATTATTCATTATTTTTGTTTAAAATTAAACTATTTAAATCGTAAATATGTTGGTTACACATTTTTTGTTTTTAGACCCCCTTAGTATTTTAGGCTTAGAGTTCAGAAAAATACTCTTAAGGGTTTGTTTTCTGAGGTAGCAATTTTAATGAATTTTGACAAAGAAATATGCTTTTGTTAAAAAAAAAAATAGTAAAGTTACTATACATAATTTTTAAATATTACTGACTCAACACAACTATTTTTAAATTCTTAGCCAGATGGTATTCAGAGATTACTTTTAAGAAATTACATTAAGCTGAAGGATTAACCTCATCATTGTTTTTTTGGGCACTGGATTTTTTTTTTATCCAATAATATCACACTGTACCTTATACTTGATTTCATAAATTATTATTATTTAATAAATGTATATTTCAAGAATTACAAGTGTATAAAAAAGCCATCAACTCCATAGCTGTTAATAAGGCTCATGTGTAGCCTTAATTTATCTTTTTGGTTTCTTCATTGTAATCTTTTTTTTTTTTCTTCTTTTTTTTTAAATATTACTTTTCTAGGTACACCACCAAGGTTAGATGGTCGAACAATAAACTATAAAGTTTGTACACCACAGGAGCCTGACAATCCATCAATGCCATTTTCATTCATGAATGATAATGTATGGATAGAGGTAAGCTTCAGTTTAATCTATTTAAATATGTTAATTTTGTCCTTAATGCCTTATATGGGTGAATCTCATTTAAAGGGCTATTTTAGGACTCTAAAATTTGAAAATTTTGACTTTGTAAAGAAATTCAGGAAAAATTATGGAATGTTCTCAGACTAATTTCAGACATATTGCACGATGCGGGACAGTTGTGGGAAATAATTTTTCAAATTTTAAGGCCGGAATTATGTTTTTTAAAACATGGTAATTAAGCCACGTGAATTACACTTTTTTGTGCACGGTTGTTACAGTGGTACACGGTTTTCACACTTTAAGAAAATATTTTGGTCAGTAGTTTAAAATAAAATCCCAATTTTAATACACCATTAAATAAAAGCCTAAACAACAATGAACTATGACAACTTAAAAAGTTTTTGAAAATATATTTTAATAACATGCTCGGTAATTACGTTTAAAAGGGTATGTAATTGGAAGAACTCCCAACTGAAGGGTTCAGCTCATCCCCTATCAACCGTTATCAATCTCGTCCCCTATCAACCGTATGTGACCAGTGTAGGGTCACATTTATATAATTTCATGGTAATTACATTTTTTTTAAAGGACAAACTTTAACTTGAAGTTCCGTTAGTAATAATTTATTATTTTTAATAACTAACACATATTTTAATTCTGGTAGGATCCTACTTCAAAATTATCCAATGAGGTTTTGAATTAAATTATTGATGTATGAGCTAGAGTGAAGTGAATAAGAACAACTGACTTAAGGACAGCCACGGTTGTTACAAAATGGCCTTTTGAGAATTTTTGTAGGGATTAAAATTAAGCTGCGCATTATTTTTTGCTTGGTTGTAGTTCTGTAAGCTTAACTGAGTTACGGTGAAAAAAAATCTTGTTAATTATGTGAAAAACACTCCAGTTATTCATCTAGGATATGAAAATTGCTCTTTAAATGAGAATCACCCATATAGTAAAGGCTAATGGTTTTCCTGTTTTCATTATTTTTTAATTTTAAAGATCTTTTGTTTCAAATTCCTGTTATAATAGAATTCATGTTTATATATTGAAAGTTATTGCTTTTTGGCCCCAATTGAGGTGACAAGTGTTGATTTTTATTTAAAATTAGATCCTGTGCAACATTCTGTGTACAATTTTTTTTTTTAGTTCAATAAAATTATTCAACATATTTAATCCTACTTTTAAATATAGCATGTATTGTATGTATCATGTATTATATTGGGTAATAATATGGTATTAAATTTACAGCCAAATAAACAGAAAAAATGTTACCTGACCTACACCAATAAGGAGGTAGATAAAATAATTTTGGATAATATGAATGTAAACAGACATGTTACTGAAGAAATAACTGGGCCTCGCTATTGTCCTTCTATAGAATCTAAAGCTTTGAGGTAAATTTCTTGTTTTCCTTTGTTAATCTATGAATTTTCTTGGAAAATGTATTTCAACTTATTCACGTCAGTGTTAATCGAGCTTACAAAAGGTTCTTTTAACCCTTAGCCTGTTACAAATATAATGTTTAATTAACTTGTTGTTAGGTGTAACAGTGTATTTATTGATATTGGCTATTTCCTTAACAGAGATTGTTAAGGAAATAGCCATAAACTCTCTCCAGAGAACTACAATATCTACAGTTTTATCATTTTCATCAAACAGTGATAATGAATCAAAAGTGGCAGCTCTCTAAAGTTTTTATTTCCATGTGGACACATAAAACTGTGCATTTTACATCATCATCTAAGTTATAGAAAAATATAGTTTTTATATTGAAGATAAATATTTTTAAAAATAGGGAAGTTTGGTTTAGCCTTATACTAACATAAAAATTTAAAATTAATTTTTTTTTAAATTANTTTTAGATAAATTATTTTTATTACCTTTGATCTCATTTAATGCGAATGTTCGCAGCGTAGGTTTCCTGGTAGAAGTCACCAAGTCTGGTTAGAACCAGAGGGTATGGATACTCATGTGGTGTATCCCGCTGGTATTTCTTGTACTTTACCTGAAGAACTTCAAGTAGAATTGGTACATAAGATTCCTGGTCTTGAAAGAGCCCGCCTACTCCGCCCTGGTAAACAATTATTTTGATTAAAATTCCCAGATTTTTTACTGTTCTGTTTTGGTTTCTCTAAATCTAACTCTTTTTTTTAAAGGGTATGGAGTGGAGTATGATTATGTTGATCCTCGGGAATTAAATACTCATCTTGAGACAAAGAAAATATCAGGTTTATTTTTTGCTGGACAGATTAATGGCACTACTGGGTATGAGGAGGCTGCATCACAAGGAATTCTTGCCGGTATCAATGCTGCTGCCAAGGTATGCATTAAATTTATTATATATTGATTGCTAAGTATAAAGATTTTCTTGCTTTTTAAAACTCAGAGCAAAATTGAAGTATGTTGTCAAAAAACCACTATAGTTAATATTGTGTTCTAAGAAAGTAGTCAACTGAATGAACTGCTTAAAACTGGTCTGTATTAAATATTAGGTATTTTGCACTTTTTTTAATACCCCTTTTTTTAAAATAAAAGTTGTTTTATTTTTCTCGATTAACTGATCTTTTAACTTTCTCTCTTTGAATGTTTTATAGTTCTTACTCTGTAATCAATTTACTTAAGAGTCAATTTTAATCACGATAATTTTTACAGGCTCAAGGGTGGGAAGGATTGACAGTTGGTAGGACTGAAGGTTATATTGGTGTGTTAGTAGATGACCTTACAACTTGTGGTACTTCAGAACCTTATAGGATGTTTACCAGCCGAGCTGAATTCAGACTTCTTCTCAGGCCTGACAATGCTGACCTTAGACTTACTTCTAAAGGTAACTTTTTCTTAACAAAAAATCGAAGTAAAGCTATCTCTAGAGTATTAGGACTTGGCATTAGTGTTAGTATAATAAGTATAAAGCAGCACACATTGAAGATTGGGTTATATTGCTAATGTTATTTTATCAGGCCTCTGAAGGAAACTATTCTTCTACTGTTAAAAATAGATAATTTTGTGTTTTTTGCTACGAATTGCATTTTTCTATTAGTACCATAACAATCTGACATGATATATTCTAATAAATATATGGAACCAATGTATCTGGTTTAGTTTTCTCAGATAGATGATACATATTTATCACTATTAATCAAATATGGTATAGATGTGCTGAGTTAACATTTAACATCAGGGAAAACTTTTTATTACATTGCTTGGAAAACTTTTCGTATTTTAGACATTCCTTTTTTTTTTTTTTTTTTTTTTTTTTTTTTAAAAAAAAAGAAAACTATGTAGATAGTTAAAAAATAATTTTGCTTCCAAGCTTACTGATGGTAGCGGAAGCTACGTGATAATTCTGAACAACAATATTTGTTTATATCTCAGATTTAAAAAAATTCCATAGAAAGAAATCTGTTTCAGATATGAGGGAACATTATTGATCCCGTGCCTGTCTGTCATTCTAATTTTGTGAACCTATATATCTTAAAAACTACCCGTCTGATTTTAAGGAACTTAGATGTTAGGTCTTAATTAGCCCACTGTTGGTCCCATATAAGTTTCAGCCTTCTGCACCCATTAGTTTCTCTTAAACATACGCAGAAACATATATTCATTTACTTTTAAATTACATACAGGATGGGCCAAAAAAAGCCGCACTTTTTTGAACACTTATAGCTCAGCTGCTGTAGTAGATAGAGATATGGGGTGAACGGGGTCTGAAAACTACATTCTTCTACTTTAAATTTCCCGGGTAGTGATCTTGTCTGGTTTTATAGTTTTGATGGAATAAATTACCATATGGTGGATTTATGGGGGGGGGGTCTTCGTATGTTAGTGGGAGGAGTCCCTCAGTGTTATAACTGACATTGAAGATGTGTCAAGCACAATGTTGCCTAAAGTCTGGGCAATTCTCTTGCAAGTATTGAATTGTTGCAGGGAGCGATGGGACTGGGTAACATCTTACATAAACGTGTGATTTAGCATTTGATCTTTAATTGTGCATAACCCATCTTCAATGTTTGTTATAACACTGAGGGACTTCTCCCACTTACCTACAAAGAATTTCAGCCTTCT
>KZ653773.1:7388-17746 GCA_001010745.2 Gerris buenoi | reverse complement strand
GAACAACTAACATCGAACAACGCATAGTTTACGAGGTATATAGCAGCAACTGAAAAAAGTCCGAGAATTATTCAGTTTTTCACATATTACGCAGCTAGCACAGGTTTTCCGAAGCTGCAAACTTAGGATCACACTACCCTAACTGGTCCGAACAACATATAAAATAATCAAAACTATCACAAAATGTTTATTTCTTGTATTTTTCCCAAATAATCGTATTTTCGATGCTCTGTAATTAGAAAACTATAGTCCGTTGGGAAAAAAGCTTTTGACATAGTATATTAGTAAATTTTATCCTCTAAAAAATTGGTAATAACCATTTTTTCTCTCAGATGCACAGGAAAAGAGATAAAGATTAAAAACTGGAAAAAGTGGTAAAATTTCAATGTTTTTTTTTAGCTATAACTCTGCTTCCACAGGGTCTACGATTCTGCAAACTTGGGTTTTTACTAGCGGTACTAGTCCCAACAACATATCCAAAAATCATAAATACCGGACCTTTTGCAATGAATCCCAAATTTTTTGTATAAATTGTCTGGACTATAGTTCAAAGTAAGCTTTTTAGCATTTTAGAAAACACTATCAATAGGGTACTACTTAAACAATACAGTGTTGCCTACGGACCCTCGCTGTGTGCTGACTAGCACACACTTGACCTGTTTATTTTATCATAAACTAATGGATAGTGTTCTTTGAGTTTCTTTTAGTTAAAAAATAAAATAAAATGATTTTTTTTTTTTTTTTAACCATAAACCAATTATAATTACAGTGCTACAGAAATGCTATCTCAATCAAATGATGGAATTACGGTTGAAAAGCTAGGGGACTCACTTCCAGATATATTTGGACATCTGAGGCAGAATAAAGAACTATGCAGGAGACTTAAAATAGAAGCTCTTTACGAATATTCCATAAAGCAGCAATGTGAGCAAGTTAATCAGATCAGAGAGGATGAAGCTATGGTTATTCCTAAATCAATTGATTATTCTTCGTAAGTGTAATTTTAATATATATTTGTTGATCTATTCTAATGAATCATAACTACATGTGTGAAACAACTAGATGTGAAAAACTGTGTATATATTATTTATATGAGGGGTTCAATACTGTACAAGGCAAAGTATGTAAATAGAAAATACTGGTGTTTTTCATACTTATTAGACTTGATTAAGCAGCCCAGCCTCTTGATTAGAGAAGTAAGAACTCCGTGGTGCAACTAGACCAAAGGGCTTATACAACTATGTATTATGTAATGAATAACATGTGGTTAGTGTGTCTCTCCTTCAGCTGCCTATAAACTTTACAATTGACATGAGCAACCAGTTGGTCTCCACTTCTCATAATCAGCTACTCATTTATATAGCGATGTTGGGTGAACATTGAACATCGAGCAGGGTTCTCTATAATCACTATATGCTGAGGTCTTCTCTATAACTGAAGATGGCTAGTGGCTAGAAGGTTTGCCAGATGGAGAAGCCCAGGGATAAATTCTAAACTTGCCTTCAGTGATAAGTTCAGGGCACTAAGGATTTAGTTGAATCCCAGGTGGAAGAAAACTGAAGAAAAGGTGAACTCAGACTGAAGAAAAGGAGCAACTTGACAAAGGAAGATAAGAACTAGTGTATTAATTTATTCCTTTTAAAAAAGAGATAAGGAAATATTCAAGAAGATAAAAGTATTAAGATAAATTAAAGTAAATAAAATCTTAGATAAGGAAAAGATAAGATAAGGCACAGCTCTCCTAAGCCCTATTGTAAACAAAAACAAAAGGATCTTTATTTTTTAATTGTTATTTTTGTAAAGAAACACCTTAACTTTAGAAGATGCAAAAAATTTAATTTTGAGATTTTTAAACGTTTACACCATCTTAGCACCTTAAAAGGTCTGAACATTAAGTTAAAAATAAATAATTCTGATTTTTTAGCTTCATATTCACAATTTCTGGAGAATTTGTGGACTAAAATTTAAGGTAGATTATTGTCTCCAATTGTGGATAATTAAAACTGTGTTAGGTTTTTATAGTTAATGTTTAAAATGAGATGAAATAGAGCTTATGTTTTTCTTGGATTCCTGTTGGGCTAATTCATAGCTAAATACAGTAGTCACCGCTTAATGTGATCACGGTTAATGTTATCAACCGCTTAGTGTGATCAAAATAGCTTGGAACGGGCCCACCCAATACCAATGCATTAAAAAATATCCGTTTATTGTTATCAGTATTTCGTTTAATGTGATCAAAGTCAAGTCGAAATCTTTGAATTTTTTTATATAATTTTCGGGGAAACGACTACAGCTGCGGCAAACCGAGAAGCGTTTTGTCTAAACACCCAGGATTCTCAGAAAGTAGACCTCACGCCACCTTTCCCTTCCTCTATACCTATATTACTACATAGACATAGAACATCTAAACATCCATTTCTCCCCCTATTTCTACGATATTTCACTTATACAAAGATCAGTTGTTTTTTTCTTTCAATTGTTTCTCAGAACTCTTTAGTCAAATTAACATTACATTTTTACAAGTTTGAAGTCGATTAGTTTTGTTATAAAAAGTGTTAAACAAAGAATGAGTGGTTCAAAACGTCGTGATCTCAGCTCGTAGGAGAAGTTAGACATCTTAAGATTTTACGATCCTCTTTCGACCAAGATGAGCCTGCAGAAAGCCGCAATTAAATTGGAAACTTTCTCAGCCATATCTGAATAAACTTCTAAAACAACGGAAGGATATCGGAAGTGTCTATTTAAAGATTGAGAATCAAATTCGCAAAATAAAACGGAGAGGACAAGAAGAAGATGTTGAGCGTGCCCTAAAAGAATGGTTTCTGAGAAAAGAATGTAAGGAGAATGAAAGGAAAGAAATGTAAAATATGTTTAGTGTCATTTCAATTATTTGTTTATTTTCTAATGTTTAAACCGCATGTGTTTTATGTGTACGACATAAATAGTTTTTTTCCTATTTTTATTTTTTTTTTTTTAGTATTACTCCCTCCAGTAGTGCCTTTTGCTTATTATTAATTTTTTTTTTTATTTTGTTCCCCCATCTGCTTCAGCGCCTATGGCTATTAGCGGGAATATCAGAATTTTCCAGTGTTATCTATTTATATTTATATTTTGATCCAATAAAAACATAATGAAAGCTTAACCAATGAGATTTTGCTTATTATTATCAGTTGGTTAATGTGATCACTAGGCCTTGGTCCCAAAGTGATCACATTAAGCGGCGACTACTGTACAACAATTTTAAAAGTTGGTGCTAGTTTACTTAAACTTGTAAGTTAATGCTTAACTTATCTATTTAATGTTTACATAATTTAATTATTGACTCATAGTTTTAATTTTAACCATTACTCCTTTGAAACTATATAAATTCTCAGTGTATGAGGTATTTAAGTAAATTTTACTTCTAAATAGCTAATTAAAACTGTAATAAAAGTCTCAAATGCGCATAATTTATTTTGCCCCACCTTATCGTTTCATGAGAAAATTCTTATTCTTGCACACTAGTAGGTACAGCATGCTTAATGTTTCAATAGGATATATTTTGGAAGGACACTCATTACCTGTTTTTCTACATTGTTGCCTTGAACTTCAATACATTTTTGGTACCGTGTTAAGAGTTTATTTTTATCCACTGCTGTACCACTCTTCTGCCAAACAGACTAGTCATCTTTTTGTTTCAATTTATCTTCATTTTATTATTATTTTTTTGCCGCTAATAACAGCAAGAACATTGAAAATGGTGGTGAAAGCTAGTGTAGTGTCCATCATGATTGCAGGCACATGAGAGCCTAAGGGGGTGATTAGAGGGTCTTAGGTATATTTCAGTGCTGCCATTACCCTTAGAAATATTTTTCCTACTATGTGGATTTAAATGAATAGTGTAACTTACTTTTGAGACACCACTTGTACTTACTGGATAACAATGTAAAAAACAAGTTTAACTTTCTTTTTTTTTATTTTATCTCTGTTCATAGGCCTGCATTGAGTATTTCTATTGAAGAAAAAGAAAAACTGATGGAGACAATGCCACAAACGGTAATTGAATTATTAATTTTAAATTAACTTTTTCATCCTTGAAGAAAATATTTTTGAGTTATAATCAGACAAGCTTTGAATTTTACCTAATTTTAGTTTAAATGATATCTTAAAGTATTTTTTCATGAATTCATTTATTAAGGAGGAAGAGAGAGAAATACAAATAAAAATGCACTCTGCTCTGGAAATAACTTCTCTGTCGTTACACAGTGTTATCAATTCCTATAAATTTGTCTTTTTTTCTTCTTATTAAATAAATTAATTTCTTAGGTCTTTAGGTTTAATGAATTGTTATTAGAAAGTGAGAGCAGCTTGTAGCTTCAAAATTGATGGATAGATAATATCTTCACACTTTAACTACAGCAGAGTCAAGTTGAGAGCTGACTGGGTACTTGGAGTAATTACGACTTCTTTTCTAATTAAACTGCAATAAAATAGAGTAATTCAAAACCTCATATGACATTGACCTTAATCTTGATATTTTGCCTTGAACCCATAGTTGTACGATTCATTAATACATATTTTCTAAACTTATCCACCTATTTTTCTTTTGCTATAAAAATATCAATAGTGTACCCTAGACCAGTGGTTCTTAACCTTTTGGTAACCACGGCCCCCTTAAAATCTTCAAATATAATATATATAGTACCTAAATACCTTTCGAGTCCCCTGGGGGGCTGCAGCCCCCCGGTTAAGAACTGACGATTCAATATATTACACTTTTCATATTTTTTATACTGAAAATTTGTTGTTTATTGTACAGTGGTCTTATTGTCAGTCCAATCTTATAAAGAACTAATATTATGTCTGACTGATAATAACTCCTGAACAGGCTAAGATGATTAAAAGTTATCAGAATTTGTTTATCAATTATATTTTAGTTATGATGTTAGTGATTTGATTTTAAATAATCAAAGGCTTAGGCATGCCTAAGCCCTAAGACAAAGGATTGGTGTCCCATTTATAAATAAAAATGGTGAACACTGATTTGGCCGGAGTTAGGAAGTGAACCCAGTTCTCCTGCTTCCAAAGCTTGAATGATAATTGAGCTGAGCGAAGCTCTTATACTACACTTTGCATTTTTTATGATGCATACTCCTCCTGAACGGCTTAACCATCAGCACAAAATTCGGCACGGTCATAGTAACTAACCACAGAAAGGTATAAATCTGAAATGGTCCAAATCGGTACACAGGGGTACGGAGTGCAAAAGTTTTCTCCTGAACGGCTGAGCCGATCCGCGCAAAATTCGGCACGGTCATAGTGACCAACTACAGAAAGGTATACATTGTAAATGGTACAAATTGGTACACAGGGGTATGATGGGGTACGGAGTACAAAAGTTTTCTCCTGAACGGCTGAACCGATCCGCACAAAATTCGGCATGGTCATAGTGACCAACCACAGGAAGGTATAAATCTGAAATGGTCCAAGTTGGTACACTGGGGTACGGGGTACAAAAGTTAAAATAGTTAAATATGCCCTTCAAGATGCATGTCGTTAGAAAGCTTTTTTAGAGCACAGTTATTGTTGTTATGTTAACATTTGTCATATTTTCATTTATGAGGGGTCATTCTATTGGTAAAATAGAAAAAATAAATAAATATGATTAAAATGCACACTCAGCTCAATACTGCAAGCATTGCACACCTAGTTATCAATGAGCTACCAGGGACCACATCTTGGATACAATAACATCTTTTTAACTGAATCACACATTACAGAAAGAGTTTATTTGCAGTTTCAGTTGTTTAAGGATGATATGTATAATTACTTTTAGTTGTTCACTAATGCAGCTATTATAATTTTATAATTAGTCATTTTATTATTGTTTTGTGTAGATAGCAGCTGCCAGTCGAATACCAGGTGTAACTCCGTCTACCATTATCAGACTATTGTTCTTTATAAAGCAGAAAAGTGCTGTTATGAATTGAACCTCATCCTTAAAAACATCGTAACCTACCTACAAATAAATGTCTTTCATTAGTGTTAACTATAAACGAGTATGTGTATTAATATAATATAATTGTTTACCTAATTATATTTTTAAATAAAATGTTATTTTACAGTTGTTTATTTTGTTATTCAAAAGCTACTTTTTACCAGATTTATTTTTCACAAGGATTAGAAAATATAGTTTGTACCGTGGTAGTTTTTTTGAGTTTGCTTCGTTGCGTTAGAAAGCCTACGGTGGCGCAATCTTTGGAGTTTTTTTGAATTCTATTCCATGGGCCGTCACCTGCTGCTCCTAGCGGGGACTTAAGGAACTACGTCGCCCCTTTATCGCCAACCCCCAACCATCTTTTTATATATTTGTTTCTTTTTCCTTATATCTTTTCTTCTATTTCAGCTAGAAAATTCCCATTTGTATCTAAATTCTTATCTTCTTTCTTTAATTTTCTAGACCTGTTTCGTCCCTTTGATTTCAACCATTATTTCAGGGTTGCCGGACTTGTTGAATGCCTGACCGTCTCTGAGGTAACCGGCACACTCGTCTGTTTTCTCTCGGAATTACCTTATCGTACCGTTTGTTCGTCGTATTTTTCCCAAGTTCAGGGAAAATGTCGGACTTTATCTTAATTTATAGTAATATACTCTGATTCTCTAGAATCTGTTTTACAGTTTGATATAAGTGCCGTGTAAAGTGGTTATTCTTTCTTTCCGATGTCTTTGGATATTATTCTTGATGTTGACCTAACCTGATACTCCCCGAACACACATGTTCTGATGCCGTATTTACACTTCTGAACTGTAAGTCTGATTTCTTTTCTTTTCCTCTTTAACTCTGGTGAGGAATGTCTTAACGTTTATGTTCTGCGTATCGGCTTTACAACTTAACTATTTATTCTAGGCGTTGTGAGTGATCTGAGGTGTTAGCAGCTGGTGGAACTCCGATGACGCCGGTCAAATCTTTTTAATTGTATCTTCGCTTTCTATGCGACGTCCTCCCTTATCGTATCGGTGAGCGTATAGTTCAGTCTAAATTTTATTCTAATATTAAAATAATGAAGTGTGTCTTATAGACTTTTTCACTTCCAGTTTGAAGTACCGGGGCAAGGTCTTAGTATGATCAAGACATCTCCAAGATCCAACTATACGTGGACCTTGTGACAGACGCAGACACCTGTTGCGCAGACACTTGTAACCAAATTCATCTGCTCCTATCTTCGAACATCATGAAGACATCGCACCGTATCGTTTGAACCATTTAGTACCGTTTATTTTCTTTTAGTCCCGTTTGTTCCCGTATGTACCTAAATTATCATTTTGTGACTAACTTTTCTTAAAATTAACTTTCCGTTTTGTCCCGTATCTCACTTAAATCATTTTACCGTTTCATACTTTTACCCCTGGGTACCATTTACCCTATTTCTGACGTTTAACCGTAAGAGTTTTTTTAGAGTCAGCTAAATTTTACACTCTTACACCCCTCTGTGTTCTGTATAGATATTCGTTCGGAATTCTATGCAGTTCATATTGTTTAATTTAAAATGTAAGTTTAATTATACGATTTGTATATCATTTCTAACGCCTTTGGGCTTTATCCTCCGTTTAACCTTTCAATGGGCCACAAAGGGGGTGTGGCAGTAAAAAACTATTGAAATCTTTCTCGGGTTTATTCCCTTTATCTGCCTTCGGGCTTTATCCTCCATTTTACTGTTCATTGGGGCCACGTGGGGGCGTGGTTGTTACCCTAGAACCTTTCTTCGTCACTAACCTTTATGATTTAGTAGTATATTTTATATTTTGTTTTAATCTTTTTTTGTTCTGTTTAGAGTTCCATGTCGTGACATTCTGTGCGGGCAGTTAGAGATCAGCCGTACCATTGTAAATCCACGGATGTAGTCAGGATAGGGAGTGGACCTCTAAACAGGGCGGTAACCCTTTTATTTTAAATTATTTTAATTTTCTTCTTTTGGTGGACTAACCCATAGCGTGACAACTGTGACGGAGATAAGGTAGCCGTCCCTCTGTTACGCGTTGTTAGGGTAGTTAGGATATTCGGGTTAGTCCTACCCCTTTTACTTATTGTTTTAAAGTCAATATTATAATTTTAGTTGGACCCTCAATGGTGTTGGCCACTCCACTGCTGGCCGACTTTCACCATTTGTATATTTTATCAGAACAGCAGTTAATATTGTTTTCTTTTAGTACAATTTATTTTTATGGACATTGTCCATCTCATATAAAAGTTTATTTTATTGTCTGTCTACCTACTTCCTACCAACACTCTTAAGTTATTCACCTTAGTGAAGTTTATCGTTTTGAGCAGAACAGTGGTACTCTTCTCAGAACTGAATTACCTACCTGGTCTATGATTATATCATATATCTATATTTCTGCGACCTTCTCTTGAAGGAAGCACAAGTTAGGATGATATTGAAAATGGTATAAAGAAAAACTTTGAATTATGGATTTTATTATCGAAAGACACATGACCAGGTAATAAATTTTTAAATGATACGTACAGGGTGGAGCGCGGCAGACGTATGAATTTGACCAATAGGAAGGGATTGCTCCCTTCCTATTGGTCCTAGACGGTTGAGAGTATGGTCGTTTGAAAGAGGGGGGACGGGAAGTTTATGTTCCATGTGGGTTCAGTAGCCCACACAGCAAGGGTTTGCGTAAACTTTTTGCAAGACAGATTTCCCGGGCGTCTCATCTCTTTAAGAGGCGATTTAAACTGGCCAGCAAGTTCACCTGATTTGGCTCCTTGTCATTTTTTTCTGTGGGGATACCTTAAATCCTTGGTGTACAGCGATCGTCCCAGAACCCTGTAAGCCCTCAAGAACAGCATTCGAGCCAAAATTCCTGTGGAAATGCTTGAAAGAGTGCACAAAAACTTTGAAAAAAGGCTTAATCAGTGTTTAGAGTGTGAGGGGGACCACTTATCCGATACTTTGTTTAAATCTAGGTAAATTTAAATTTCCCATGTTATTAAATCAGGAAAAAATTTTAAAAAAATTATTTTGTAACATTCTATGTTTTATTACATTTTCAAATTCAAACGTCTGTTGTGCTCCACCCTGTATATGTGAGTCTGTTAGTAGTTTTCTTGGCGTTGTAGCACTTATTCAGCATGATAGCAACTTCTTAAAGTTGCGATCATGCGGAGTCTAGGTCGCAAAGGTCACCTTACTGTCAAAGTAGCAACAGAATTGAATCACATTTTTACTGATTTAATATCACTTGGCTTTGTAAGTTGTGTTCACACACCTATTACACCAATTTTGAACCACTTCCCGTCTTTCAATCTTCCCCAAGTTTTGCACATGGAATTTATGTAGGTGAATACAGAAAAAAAATGAACATAAGACCAGTTTTAAGAAATGGTATTTTTATAATAATTATTTTATATTACCCAAATGATGAAGGGATGCTCTTGTCAGCTTATAGGAAGATAATCTTCCATCCCTGAAATTGTTTCTTGGAAGAATCGTTGAACTTTACTCTGGCTGAGATAGATGAGTGAGAGTGGCCTCAGTCCAAAATTCTGCTTGAAGTATGCAGTCTATCACATCGGCCCTCTTCCTATTGAAGTAGAGAGGGAGATACAGTAGAGCCGCGTTATCCGCGGGGGATACGTTCTTAGGCATGCCGCGAATACCGAAATCCGTGGATAATTGGAAACACTAATTGTGAGTGGAAATCTAGTGGTAAGAATGAAATTAATTTTTATTTAATGTGTACATATAATGAAAATGGACAATGAACAGCAGTTAATTAATTTCTTGTTTATTTTAACACAAAGTATGTGTTACCCATTTTATTAAAACCCACTAAAATTACGTAAAAATATGGTGAAAAAAAACAGTGTTTAAACTATTCAAAAAGACATATGTAAAGCCTGGCAACTTCGGCGATAGACTTGTTTTTTTTCTCAATTAGATCAAGAATTTTAATCTTTTCTTCTATTGATAACACTTGGCGGCACCTCTTGGTAGCGGAGTTTTTATCATTTTGACTACGTTTTAGGGACATTTCTAGTGTCAAAAAACATAAAACACGTGAATTGTAATTTTTTAAACGAACGTTAAAGCGAAACTGCACTAAAAGTAGGAAAGACTGAAGGGATTGTATGAGAAGGTTGGTGGGAGGGCGGAGAAGGTGGGAAGGAGGGTGGAGAGGGTAGAAGGAGCGGGGGCTCTTATCTACTTACTCAAAGTAAACACAGCTGCCATTTCTACGTATTTTTGTCTAACTCATCAATTCCACGAATTTTATCCTTTCATTAGACCTACTATTATCTGTATTACTTATAACAATTAATTTTGTAGTTGTAATATACAATAAATCGAAAAAAAAAAAAAAAAAAAAAAAAA
>KZ653772.1:43579-56028 GCA_001010745.2 Gerris buenoi | reverse complement strand
ATCTTGCTGTTTTACATTTGTAGCAAACAATTATCAATAACACAACAGGTAATTAATTAATTAATTTTTATAATTATTAATTAGATTAAAAATATTTTTATTTTTAAAACCAATCAAATTCTTTCATGCATGTTATTTGTTACGAAGAGTAAATTTCTAATTCAAAAGGGTTTTAAAAAAAAATGTCAATATATAAAATTTTATTTTTATTTTATATATAAAATTATCTTTGCTTGCTTTACAAGCAATTATTGTCCATTTTGTTTGATCGTTTCTCCCATTTTTTAAAACTGTCAAAATTATTTTAATTTTTACATTAGTTTGTATGTCAATGTAGAAGAGAAACAATGGGCGCAGACGATTAAAACCTAAATGAAACCAATAATGAGCTAATAATGACCAACAATGACCAACAATGAGCTAATAATGACCTATACCATCAATACTTATTTAAAATCGGACGAGTAGTTTTTAAGATATGCTGGTTCGCAAAAATTGAACGGCAGATCGACTAACAGATATGGAACCAAATATGTTTTCTGTTGTCTGAAACGGATTTCTGTCTTTGAATTTTTAAAATCAGAGACCTAAAAATGTTTCGTTCTTTAGAATTATTACTAGAGAGGTTAACAGAGAGACGCGTTTCGACATTTACACAGTGGCGGCGCGGCGCGGCGGTAAGATATTGGGGGCCCCCCCGCAAACTGTGTAGTGGGGGCCCTTTATTCCCTTCCAGGTGCCTCCAGGGGCCCAAATCCCCGGGGCCCCCGCGCCGCGGGCCCTGAGGGGCCCCTTATCGCCGCCACTGCATTTACATAATCTTCAGTGTGTTAACGTAGTAAGTGAAAGACTACTAATGATGAAGGAGTGAACTACTAAGAGAACTACTAGGGAGTGAATGACTACTAATGATGAAGGAGTGAACTACTAAGAGAACTACTAGGGAGTGAATGACTACTAATAATGAAGGAGTGAACTACTAGGGAGTGAATGACTACTAATTCACTTACTATGTTAACACACTCAAGATGATGTAAATATCGAAACGCGTCTGTGTGATAGTACATTACGCGTCGAGTGTGAAAAGTAGCATTTTGCATGCGAGTGTGGAGTTTACACCCGAGCGACAGCGAGGGTAGTAAAACCACACGAGCAATGCAAAATGCTGTTTTCCCACGATAGTCCAGTCAATAGGGAGTTTTACCGTGCGTAGAAGCGATTTTGATATATGTTACTAAGGTATGGGCCCTGATTAAAAATCCAAGTTTTCGACCTCAGGAGGGGTCGGCACGCCCCGCGCCCCCCCTTCAAAGGTNTGCATTTATTATTAAAATCTAACAATCGTAGATAAAGTACGGTACGCAACTCGTGCGGAAACGGCATTTTGCATTGCTCGTGTGGTTTTACTACCCTCGCTAACGCTCGGGTGTAAACTCCACACTCGCAAGCAAAATGCTACTTTCCACACTCGACGCGTAATGTACACTTACACAGACGCGTTTCGACATTTACACAGTGGCGGCGCGGCGCGGCGGTAAGATATTGGGGGCCCCCCAGCAAACTTTGTAGGGGGGCCCTTTATTTCCCTTCCAGGTGCCTCCAGGGGCCCAAATCCCCGGGGCCCACCGCACCGCGGGCCCTGCGGGCCCCTTATCGCCGCCACTGCATTTACATAATCTTCAATGTGTTAACGTAGTAAGTGAAAGACTACTAATGATGAAGAAGTGAACTACTAAGAGAACTACTAGGGAGTGAATGACTACTAATTCACTTACTATGTTAACACACTCAAGATGATGTAAATGTCGAAACGCGTCAGTGTAATAGTACATTACGCGTCGAGTGTGGAAAGTAGCATTTTGCATGCGAGTGTGGAGTTTGCACCCGAGCGAGAGCGAGGGTAGTAAAACCACACGAGCAATGCAAAATGCCGTTTTCGCACGAGTTGCGTACCGTACTTTATCTACGATTGTTAGATTTTAATAATAAATGCAGAAAAAAATAATAAACTTCCTGTATGTAAGCTCGTATTTCAGTATTTCTCTTTTGATAAAGATGACATCAATTCGTTAGTTGTATTTTGTGCCGAATTAATTATTTCGGAAGGCGTATTATTCTCCTCATATTCTTCATAATCACTTAAATCACTCATTGATTTTCACAAAAAAACTCGATACAAACAGTTACTTTTATTAAATAAACATCAAATTAGTTATGTTAAATGTAAACAAACTCGCTAATCGTGTGTAAAGTTGGGAATTCTTCTTCTTTACGTCACTAGAGTGGAAATAAAGAGGAATTGTTCAAAACAATGAGAAACGCATGCGCAATTAATACAGGTGTGTAAAGAATCACTTTCTACGAATCTAAACAGAGATGTAATGTTTATATTACGTATCAATCGTAGATAAAAATATAAAATTGTGGTGACAATATTGTTGTCACTTTTATTAACCTCTCTAGTCATAATTATGAAGTGGTACCACAAAATCTCAGTCAAAACCACCAACTATTTGTTCTTTAGAACGATCATAGCTTCCGTTACCTTCGGTAAGCTCGGAAGCGATATATTAAAAGTTGAGATTAACACCTTTTTATTTAATTATTTATTTTAAATGAATATTTTTGATGGACAGGATTAGGTGTAAAAATAATTAACAATTATTCTTTTTCTATTCTTTCTTCTATTCTATTCTTAAATACTAAAAGTTCTATTCTTTTTCTTTTTCTATCTTTATAGGTTTCGGACCCTTTATAGGTTAGGGTCATCTTCTGTCACTGTTATTTACTTCATTCTAGAAGAACAATAAGATTGAATTTACATTTCATCTCGTTCTAGTTCTCTTTTTACGGTAATTTAAAACGTAAAATAATACTCTAATCAAAATGTTATCATTAATAATAATAAACATGTAGCTACTCACAATTAGCGGTGAAAATAATTTTGTGAGTATATAGTATTATTTCCAATGTCCACGGATTGAGTTGCCTACACGTGTAAATTTAAAAAAAAAAAAACCGAAGAAAAGTAACTCTTTATAAAATCTCCTGCTTGTTCTTAATAGTTATAATTTATGCACCTAGGGAGTAAAGTAGGCCATTGTTCCCTGAGCAAAGAAGTTGTTTTCTTTAGGCGACGCCGAAGGAACCATGTCCCCTAAATCCCGAGGCGAAGCAAAGAGAATTAGAGTTTTTAATTCCTGAGGCGCAGCCGAGGTAATAACACTAATTTGTTCCTGAGGCGAAGCCGAGGGAGATAATTATCGTGAGGGGAATAATGGCACTTTACTCACGAGGTACGTACAATATTTTATCTCCAGTACAGGGGAAAATACACATTTTCGTCCATTGCACAGTTTTTATTTATTATTTTGATCAATAACAATACTTATTAGCACTTTTAATAGCAGATATAAGAGATTCAATGTCAAAAACAAATAAGAATTGGAATTAAACTCAAGAAGAAGGTTATTTAGATGCAGGTTGTAAACAAATATAAACAAGATCGAAAAAGAAGTGTCGCCAGCCTGATTTTAACAACTTCATTACATTTTCTCCCTACTTTTTGAGTTGAGGGAAGAAAAAACCTACTTTAGTCCCTCTAAAATAATCCAAAATCATAACTTTTTCTCCCTTCTGGAGATAAATGAAAATTTATAGCATTACTTTTTGTTCAAATTGTACCCTGTACCCAGAGAGTACAATTTCCCTAAAATCGTACAAGAGGAAATCGGATGATTCAACATCTGACCTGATCTTTAATCATTTTAATTTATTTGCTTTATTTGTTCAGCTTGCATTATTATATTTTATAGGATGGCTTCACTGAACGAAGCAGCGCTGTACACTGAACTATCTGAGGATCATCTGAGTCAAGCTGAACAGTGCCTGAACAAGTTGAAAGAGAAGATGCAGTGCAGGCCTGGTGAAGCCGTGCTAGATATAGGATGTGGTCCAGGCAATGTCACCTTCAAAGTTATACGTCCGTCTCTTCACCCCGCATTCTCAATCTTGGTATCTCATTTCTTACTACGTTTTCATTAGCTTGCTTTCTTGTTTGTTTGTCCAGTTCAAATCTTGCAATCGATTTCTAACTAACTTCTCGAGTAGCTAGACATTTGAAACTTTTAGAATAGCTCAGAACACGATGACAATGCATTATTTTAATACTTTTACCCATCTTTCAGCATAATTTAATTCGTTTTCAGCAAATTGTGCTGTATGGAAAGTTAGTTCGGAAAATATCCGCAAGTTATTTTATTTGTTTTCGCATGTCCCATATTTACAATCTTCATTTTGACAGGTTTCAAATTTATTATTTATGAAAGAAAATTTAAAAACGTAGTAAATAAAAAGTTTTTTTTACGTGCAATTATTACTTCTTGACTCTCGCAATTTTCAATAACTCTCGCTATCCTCAAACTTTATCCAATNTCATGTAGTGACACAGGTAGACCGAAATGTTGTGAAATTGGGCGTTTTTGTGACATTACAGAAAACAAAATCTTGTACTCGTATTATACTTTATAGAAGTTATTTATATTTCCAATAGTTAGCGAATTTTCGAAGAAAATTAAGCTATTGCTTAAATATGAGTTTAGAATGGCTTCAAAATTGTTGAAAATTTTTTCCATGGAAACCCGATTTACACTATTCTTAATCGATTCCTGCACTTTTTTATGTATGTATATGTATGTGTGTATGTATTATTTATATATGTATGTATCACTCCAGACGATATCTCACCCTAGCATGCATTTAAAAAATCCAAACAAATTTAAAAATGTCTATTATAATATCAAAAGAAAGAATGAGTTCGTTAGCCAGAATGAGTTTTTATTAGAATGAATTTTATGAAAATTCGGAAGAATTTTGAATGAAACTAGGGAGAATTTTTGAAATCCATTTAGGGGTCAAAGTTTGACAACTTAGGGTACCCCCCCCCCCCTCCTCTTATATGAATCTATGACAAAAGTGTACACATAACAACAATTACTGTACTCTTAAAGTACTTTCCAACAATATCCATCTTGAAGGGTAAATATATTATTTTGACTTTTGTACCCCGAACCCCTGTACCAATCCCCCCCCTCATCCAAATTCGAAACCATAATTTTCCTATATTATCATAATCCTATGAGCCAATAATACGCAGATTTCTTTGAAATTTTGCTCGTTTGTCATGGTGCGTGAATGGTCTTTTTTTNCGCTTCCACTACTGGAATCATGTTCAGGGGTGTGGTGATGACAGCTGGAGAGAAGATCCGGGTATTTATACAGGTTTTCTGGACCTTAGATAGTACCTGGATTATCCAGGGGATTCTTTACTGGGGAAAATCCTTTGTCGGGATGATGCAATCAGGCAGGTGCTGCCTTCGTCAGTGTTCCTATGTTGTGATGATGCAATCAGACAGGTACTGACTTCGTTGGTGTTCCTATGTTGTGATGATGCAATCAGGCAGGTGCTGCCTTCGTCGGTGTTCCTATATTGTGATGGTGCAATCAGGCAGGTGCTGCCTTCGTTGTCGTTCCCATGTTGTGATGATACAATCAGGCAGGTGTTCATTTGTCGGGTGGGTGATGCAATAAGTCGGGAAGTGACTGAGGCACCGACTGTTGTAATCTGCTAGGTGCAGGAGCTGATCAAAGGTTTCCAGGTCCGAGAAAGAGTGAAACCATCCTCTCTGTTGAAGTTCTCCGGCTGTTTTTCGATCTCAATGGCCTCCCTTACCACCCTGCTGTGATACCTGTTGACTGATGCGAGTACGCGGATGTCCTCAAACTTGATAAAATGACCGGTTTCGTCTGAATACGCTAATCTTTTCTCTAGTCGTCAGTTTATCTTGTGTTTGTTTCGATTCAACATCACGACGCTCCACAACCCTGAAGATGCTTCCAGTATTGGAAGCGAAACTGCTTGCTGTATTCAATGCTTCCAGTATTGGAAGCGTCGGACGTCAAATCCTTCGTTCAGATTTCACCAGAAACCAAAGCTGTTTATAACGAGTTTACCCGCGGAAGCCTACGCACTAAGTTAACAACTTTAATTTATACTTGTGCATTTGTTGCTAAAAGTTGACTGCACAGTTTGGCTGAACAGTTTGGCTGAATGAATAAGACTGTTGTATTTCTGTCAGGACGTGAAGGTACCGCTGAACGAGTACCAGTATATGAAGGAGCCGGGAGAGGAAGTGAGACGATGTCTGGAGGAAGTGGGTCTACGAGTAACGTTGTGCCAAACTCAACACCATCAAGATGCCTTCTCCTCCCACACCAACACAGATCACCACAAGAGTTATTATTTCCCTCTTAGCGAATTTTCAAAGAAACTTAAGCTACTGCAATGTAGAGGTGGGTCGAAAATAACAGAACAGCTCACAATAACATGTTATTGTGAGAATAACAGTTCGTTCGATAACATTGAAAAAGTCCTGTTATCGAATAACAGTTCACATTATAACAGCTCAGATAACAGACCAGATTTGATAACGATAACAGATTTTTTTTGTTATTGTTATTTTATAACAGAACGGAATCAATAACATTTCAAGTAATAAGAACAAGATGNTCGATAACATTGAAAAAGTCCTGTTATCGAATAACAGTTCACATTATAACAGCTCAGATAACAGACCAGATTTGATAACGATAACAGATTTTTTTTGTTATTGTTATTTTATAACAGAACGGAATCAATAACATTTCAAGTAATAAGAACAAGATGAGCTGTTATTGTTATAAGATAACACTTTATTGCTGTTATTGTTCAATCAATCAATATATTTATTTCCACTTCGTTCTTTTAGCACATTAACAAAATAACAAATTGCCAATTTTACATAAATATTCCTGTTTTAGCGAATTTTCGAGAGAAAATTAAGGTATTGCAATGGCTTACAAATTTTTGTAATGAAAATTTTTGAAATTTTTTTTTTCATGGAAATCCGTTTCAGACCATTCTGAATCGATTCCTAAAATTTAACACTTTTTATTATGTACGTATGTATATATGTGTTTTATTTATTTTTTTAGATTTGAAGTGAGAGCCCTCAATAGCAATGGATGCTAGTGCGAGGGCTCTGCTTTTAGTTTTTTTTAGTTTATTTTTTTTTTTTGTTATCCTGATTCTTTCTGTTCTCTGCCCTGTTTTCTTATATCAAAGTTTAAATATTTTATTATAAACGGCAAAGATTTCGCTGTTGTAGGGTNAAGAACAAGATGCAATGAGCATGAGCTGTTATAGTTGTAGGATAACACTTCCTTGCTGTTATTGTTATCCTGATTCTTTCTGTTCTCTGCCCTGTTTTCTTATATCAAAGTTTAAATATTTTATTATAAACGGCAAAGATTTCGCTGTTGTAGGGTAGAGATCGGTTCTAACTTGCATGAGACCCTTGTTCTGCTACGAATCTCAATGTTCCTCACCTTAAGGCTCTACCGCCCATTGAGGTTAGGAAAAACAGTAAAATTAAAATTATACTGGTTCTAGGCAAGATATCAAAAATCTAATCACAGGCTTCATTCCTAATTTTAATTATGCACAATTTGAGCCCTATTTAACGAGTTTTATCGTTGTATTGAAATGGTGCCTGTATTATTTATCATAGGAAGTTGAAATAGGGCTCAAATTGTGCAGAATTAAAATTAGGAATGAAGCCTGTGATTAGATTTATGATATTTTGCTTAGAACAAATAACATTTACATTTTATTGATTTTACTAACCTCAAAGAGCGGTAGAGCCTTAAGGATTAGGGGAAGGTGGGGCAAAGTGGCCATGCTAAGGTTTGCTGATTTTTTAAGCGAACTTATAATCAACCAAGAGCTTTAAAACTTTGCGATTGTATACTTCAACTATCTTCTTATATCATGTATTTTTACTTTCTCATATAAAGAGAAAGTATTGTGATGGCGCGAAAATTCGATTTTGATGGATTTACACGTTTCGAGGTCCCCTGAGCCCAAAAAAGTGGTTTTTAAAAAATGTCTGTCCGTCGTCTGTCGTCTGTCTGTCTGTGCAGACGCCTGGAGCCTAAACTACTGGGCCGATTTTGACGATATTTGGCATACACGTTCAGAAAAATCATACCCCGAGGCGAAATCGAGAAATGAATTTTAACTCCAAATTTGAGGGCGCTACCCCCCCCCCCCCCAAAACTCTGAAAAAACACGAAAAAAAAAATTATTTCTCGAAAACGGTTCCGACGATATTGATTTAAAAAATTCTAAAATGTAGTCAATTTAAATACGAATCTAATGATATAAGCCGTTTTCCCGGGAAAAATCTAGTTCCTGAGAAAATAGCTTAAAACGCGGATGGAGAGAGCCCGGGTTCGATTCTCCGCCCGGGAGAAGTTATTTTTATATTTTTGATGAAATTTCCAATATTAATTAAATGTACATATATGAGAAAGTTTGTCTGAGTTGTCTCGGACTGATTTTTTTCATTTAATTTAAAATTTTTTAAAGAAACCAAATTGATTAATTTTCAAAAAAGTATCCAAATGGCCACTTTGCCCCCTTGTGCGGGGCAAAGTGGCCACAACAATATCTTCGTAATATATAGTTATTTAACTTCATCCACATCAAATATCTATAAAAATAAATCAGCATACTTTAGGTTTGTTGAAAAACAAACAAACAATAAATTAAAAAAAAGAACAAATAGTAGCTATGGGAGAGACGATGTCTGGCCACTTTGCTCCGTTTGACGCCATGATAAATAAGTTGTCATAACTCAATAACCAGTCTGAACTATGTCACCTTAAAAACATGGTTTTGTAGACAAGTTATCACTACATATTAACACTTTTGTTTAAAATCATAAAGATTATCACTATAATAATAATAAATAATATAATCAAACCCTTACCATACATCAGAGGGGTGTGAAAGTAGAAAACGGATAATAACTCTACTAAAAACGCGAGGTTAAAAGGTTAAACGATGTTTTAAGACTGATATGGTTGTCTATGAGGTTGCTGTAATCTCCGACTGACAGAAACTCTTTACAACCATAAAACTGAGGATGGCCACTTTACCCCCTCTGGCCACTTTGCCCCCCCTGGCCACTTTGTCCCACCTTCTCCTATTTATTAGCTATATTTATCTGCGTTGCGTTAACGTTAACTCTAACTCATCTTTGTCTTACCTATCCACAGTATCTCGCCTCTCTATGTTACCGCCAAGTAACTGTTATTACCCACCTCCACTGCAATGGCTTCAAATTTTTTGAAAATTTTCTCCATGGAAATCTGTTTTAGACTATTCTTAATCTTGTGTCACTTCAGACGATATCTCACCTTAGGATGCACTTGCAAAATCCAAACAAATTTTAAATTGTTATTGATATTAAAAGAAAGGATAAGTTCGTAGGCAGAATTTATGGAGTTCATTCAGGGGTCAAATTTTTAAAATTTATGGTAAAAAATTACATAAAAAGTATTTATTTCCATCCCCCCCCCCCCTATTATATGAAAATATAACAAAAGGGTACATAACAACAATTACTGTACACTTAAAGAGCTTTCCAACGACATGCATCTTGAAGGGTAATTACTATTTTGAATTTTGTACCCAGTACCCGTGTGTACTTTTTTTTTCACCCATCCAAATTTTAAACTAAAATTTTCCTACATTATCATATGCCAATAATACACAGATTTCTATGAAAATTCGCTCATTAAGTCATGGTGCATGACTGGTCTTTTGATATGCAGTGGAACACCTGTCCCCACGTGTCCGTCACCTACGGGACCGGACCATGGACAGGAACAAAGAAAAGCGAATATTTCTGAGTAAACATTAAATGTTCATTCTTAAAAATAATACCAGCCCATAAAAACCAAGTTTTTATTATAAATCCTTTATATTTTTGCATTTTAGTTCTGAAGGGATGTATATATCCCTATATCTATATTGGTATTCATTTATTTCAATTTTAAATAATTATTTAAAATTAATTAATTAGTAACATTTAATTAATTATTAAATTTGTTACAATGATTTTGTATCGGTAGAGATTCGATATGCCAAGATTCAGCTCGATTGGATGACTGGAAAAGAGTTAACTCTAAAGATTTGTACACCCACAAATTAATTAAATTTTTATTTAATTTATTACTTTTTAAATTTAATTATCCCATTCATTTTGAAAAAGATAATTATTTAATTTTTTTCAAAAAAAAATTAATTGAATTTAATTAATTAATAAAATTTAATTAATTAATTAATTTGTTAAAATGTTTTTATATTGGCAGAGAGTCTATGTGCCAAGTTTGAGCTCGATTGGATGACTGGAAGAGGGTTAACTAGCCCTCCAAAGATTTTATATACCAACCAATTAATTATTTATTTTATTTTATTATTATTCCAAAGATATTGACGCCAGGCACCCAGGCAGGTACCCACCCAGTCCCCCAGGCACAAAAGTGAAGTTAATATAAAGGATTTAATAAATGTACATACTCTAATCTACGTATTATGTATATTAGAATATACTCGTACATACTAATCCTGTTAAAGAATACGCTTCATTGTCTTTCAGACCCTTCATCTAATTATTTAATTGAGGCGTTCCGAATACGAAGGGCGAACTCAACATTTGGCGATTTTGAAAAACGTAAATCCCAACAAAAACATTAGTGTAAAAATAAGCCGTATCGCGTGAAAAGTTGTGAGATCATAGGTGTAGCCAAGTCTTTTTTTTTATAGTGAAGTTATTTTTTTTTTTTACAGTTGTGATTTTTTTTAGTGTTTTTGTTGGGATTTCACTTACACCAACACAATTTTTTGTTTTTATTTATCGGTTCTTGTTTCATAATTTTAATTGGAAGTTTGTCTGAGCCCAAGATGGTCCCTAAAATTGTGTGTATGATAAACGAGGAAACGTGTGTTTAATTTTACAAAATTGTGGTGAAAATATTGTTGTGTTAATTTTTATCAGGGGGTGGCACTCGTTGAAAAACCCCGTGTCCCATCATGACGTCACAAAACTTGGAAAATAGTTCGTGCAACGGCTCATAGAATGCGCTGCTCTCAAAAATTTCAAGAAATAGGGGGACAAAAAAAATGACAGCGGTTTATTTTGGTCTTAGATAATTAATTTAAAAGGATTGTTGACGTTTTTTTTTTGTTTTTTTGTTTTTTTTATTAAGATGTTGCATACATGACTTAGTAATATTATATCTTTATTAATCGTTGATATTTCATATTGAAGTAATTTTCTAGTTTTTATTTTATTTTTTTTAATGACGATGGCTTGTTAGAGATGGTCATTGTTTACAATTATGACTTGAGAGGTTGTTAGAGAGTAACTCAATATATGATCACTATAATTTTTTATTAAATTACACAAACGCGTTTCGACATATTACTTGCTTGTTGACCTAGAGTGACTGTAACTCAGTCAAAACAACGAATTATTTCTCATTGTTTACGTTTACGCTGATAATAGTAACTTTAATATTACTCAGGTGGACTTACTTGCTATGGACACATCATTATTAGTAATTACTCTGGTGGAGTTACTTGTTGTACATTGTACACGCAGCCGCAGCATTATTGTTATACGCTGATACTAATAATTGTCTGTGTCGCAGCATTATTGTTGTTACGCTGATAATAATAACTAACTTACTCAGGTGGACTTACTTGCTATGGACACTGCATCATTATTAGTATTACTCTAGTGGAGTTACTTGTTGTACACGCAGCATAATTGTCATAAATTACTCTGGTGGATTTACTTGCTATAGTTACACAAAGCATGAAGCATTATTTTTATAGATTACTCAGATATTTGCTATGCTCACCATTAACATAAATTAGTTAGGTGGATTGAAGTGTATACATACACCATCATTCTTATAAATTAGTCATGTACTTGCTACGCACACAGATGACGGGAGAGTATTCTGCAAAATAAATTTGTATATTAGTCTTACAAATAAAATAAAAATATAAAAACTAAATAAAATTTAAATGGTGCTTATAGCACATGATAATTGTTCTAACTGAATTAAAACAAAAGATAATTTACAAATTTAATTAATTTGATTTTTTGAAGTGAATGAACACCGTTACTTTTTTAGTAACGTTCCCAATATTATATTAGGTTATCTTAGTCGCACCAGTCACAAAATACATTTGAGAATCATGTCCTACTTTTACTGAAACCAAATAATTTTAATTTTTTTCATTAAAAAAATTATTTGGTTTCAGTAAAAGTAGGACTTTTAATTATGATTTGCAAGTTTAACCTTTATGTTTGTGGCAACCCTGTATAATTACTCTAGATGTGGTTAAACTGGATCATTGAGGGTGATCAATTTCTAAAAAAGTTGATCAGGTTAAGAAGAGTTTCAATTAGTTTTATTTTTTTTAAATTTTAATATTCCATGTTGAAAAAAAAAAAATTAAAAAAGTACTCTTTAAATACAGGGTTCTTCTT
>KZ653771.1:16159-40513 GCA_001010745.2 Gerris buenoi | reverse complement strand
TACTTTTTTTTTTTCTTTTTTTTTTTTTTTCTTCTTCTTCGTTTGTTCGTGAGTACCTCTAATAAGTTTATTGGTCTAAGGCTAGGGTTCTTGTTTTGTTTTATTATATTGGAACTAATCGGTCTTACAAATATCCAGTTAACGAATGACATATCTAAAGAGTTCTTAATAGAACAAATGATTTGTCTCTAATATTAGGATACATTTTTCGGTTTTTCTGTAAATATATATATATACTTTTTTTTCATTTTGTCCAAATTGATTGATTGATATAGAACTATTCATAATAATTTTAATTCCTCAATATTAATAATTAGGTACCAGACATGCTTAAGAATTTCTTCTATAATTAAAATGGAGTATAGAATAATAATTATCATAAATTATAATTGAATGTAACCTATTAGCATATGTAGACTAAAATTACCTTGAGTACTGTACTTGTCTCATTTAATTGTACAATCCGTTGATGGGTTTTCCTCGTATAAGAGTTATGACGTTACACGTAAAAGCACGTGAAATAAATATGAGAAGGGTTATCTGTAATAAAACTGTTGAATAAACTTAACTAAGTGGTGTATTCGTTTGCAAAGTATGACGCTCGTATAAGTTATTTAAGAAACCCTAAAATGTTTACGGGTTTTCTGAACTCTAAACCCTTTTAAGTTTGTACTTTCTCATGATACTGAGGAGAAAGTATTGATGTATAATAATATCCGACCCATAACCCGTTTTATATATATTTATAACCTAACGTAGAATAAACTTATTTATTAATATTATATTTCGGTGAGACCGTTTAATAAGTTTTGTGTATAAGCTATGGGATGCAAGTAAATTGGTTTTAATTATCGCTACGGGACCATAAATCAGGCTACAAACTCTAGATCCAAACTAGATACCGACGTGTGTTGCCTTGCATGCGCCGCAAGCACGTATCCTCTGCCCCTATAATACCTTTTTGTTAACTAAAAAAAAATTGCACGCGAACCCTAAACGAATGTTGTTAGCAAAAAAATGAAAATAGATACAACATACTCCCTTTATTTGTTTTATCTTTTGCATGCACCCATCAGTTTTTTTAGTTTTTCCTTTTGGGTCAGATTTTTAATTACAAATTGCAACCACTTTTATGCTAAATAAATTCTTCTTCAGATTTCCTCCGGCAAGCTGTTTATTTAGAATATTATTTAATAGATTAAATTTATATTTATTTTCTCTTATAAATTCTTCGATCAGTTTAATGTAATTTTTCAAAATGTTTTTAGCTGGTAGTAACCCCATCCTCCTCAAAACATTGGTTCCGAGCTTACCGAAGGTAACAGAAGCTATGTGATTGTTTTAAAGAACGAATGTATTATGTGACTCCAATCTCCAATTTAATTTTTTTTTTTTTTTTTTTAAACAAGTTCTTTATTGGCATAAGTTACAAAAAAATTGTGTATACCGGAGCCATAATGTTATTTTGAGGGAGGATAGTTTGTGCCTTTCATAATTTTTTTTTTTTTTATATTTTGTAAAGGATTGGAGCTTTTGAATTACTTTTGTGGAAGGGAATATTGGATAATTTCGGAGTAAATATTTTATAATTTGATTATTTATTATTGTTATTATTTTGTTTATTTTTTTTTTTTTTTTTTTTAAATGGGAATTTTTTATAGGACTTTTGTTGGGATAGTTTGCAGGTGTANATGAAATTTGGCACATAGGTACATCTCGGCATTTTAGACAACTGGACAAATTTTGGAGTTTTTACACTAAATATTTCCAAGGTGGAGGCCCGGCCAATATGGCGGGTGACTAAAAAAAAGTTTTTAGTTACCATGGCATGTTATACATCAATTTAAAGGAGTGTGGAAAATGAATATGTAACTATTACACCTGATAATTTTAAGTAAGTCGTTCAAAAACCGGCGATTATCGCCACACGTACTTACGTGAAGCAAGCCTTACTTGCTTAGCTGGTAGTAACCCCATCCTCCGAGCTTGCTTCCGATTGCTTCCGAGCATACCGAAGGTGACGGAAGCTATGTGATGTGAGTATTATGTGACTCCGATTTAAAAAATATAAGACAGAAATCCGTTTCAGAGATCAGGGAGCATTTTTGGTTCCGTGTCTGTCTGTTTGTCTTATATAGGACTGTGTGTCGCTAAATTTTTGCGAACCAACATATCTTTAAAACTACACGTTCGATTTTAATTAAATTTGTATGGTAGGTCATTGTTGTTCATTATAGTTCCCATATAAGTTTCAACTCTCTGCGCTCATTTACTTCGATGTTAGGCTGTTTTATTTCTTTTCATTTTACCTCTTCTTCTTTTCCCCTAGAGGCTGGAGTAGCGCGATGTCTATTAAACGTTGCCATTTGCCATTTATACTCGTCAATTCTTTATTCCTATTAGCTCAACTCTGACATCAGTATCGCTTCCGAGCTTACCAAAGGTAACGGAACCAACATAACTTATAAACTACAGGTTTGATTTTAATGAAATTTGGATGGTAGGTCATAATTAGCCCATTGTTGGTCCCATATAAGTTTCAACCCTCTACGCTCATTTATTTCTCTTCCACATGCGCACAAACATATATTTATTTACACCTATAGCTTCAAAAAGTACCTATCTAATTTGATTTAAATTTATCTAGTTTATTGAAAGTAATCCCCAGATTAATTTGAACCGTCTGCGCTCTTTAACGTTTTCTAAATTTGTTGCTAAAACGTTTGCTAAATTGGTTGCTAAACGTATGCTTTTATTTATGTAAAAAATCATTACAATTTCGACAGATTAAAAAAACGGGGCGAAACAATTAAACAAACTACACTATAACGGATTGTATAAAAGCATAAAAAACAACAAAATACGGCAGTAGATATCATTGTAAGCAATTATTTAATATAGTTGCATCAATCCTTTATACCGTGATTGTTCGATGCATGTTGGTTTAATAAGGATTATCTTCTCTAGCCGCCGAATAATCCCTCTCCTGAATAAATTTAGTACTAACAATGTTAGTTACTAATTTCGTTTAACATAATATTAGTAGCTACAATTTACATACTCATAATTGCAAACTCAGCCGTATTTCATTTAAATTCAAAGGAAACTACATATCTGTAATTAAATTTGATAATATTATTGAATTAATTGAATCGTAATTTTAACCATAATCGACAAGGGAAATTACACTCGAGTTATCAAAATGCTTATTGACAAAGAGTTTATAAATAAACGTAATAATATAAATAAATTGAGATTTAAGTTATTATATCTATTTCAAGACCAACGAATCAAAACAAATATTTATTTTTATTGGAATAAATGTGGTTGCCTTAGTTTGGTAATAACAAATCATTTCGAGGTGTGACCTCAGGACACTACTGGTTTACATAAATTTTATACGGGTTGTTCTATCGAACTAAAATATCTAGGTTGCGTCAAACTTTATATTTACAATTTCGGAATACAATAAGTAAATACAACGATCTAATTAAAATGAGGAGTGTTTCTAGTAACTAGATTTGGTGTATGCTAGTTGTATGTGATGTCTAAAGGTATTATTCTAGCTCTACGTAGTTTCTCTAATGTAATATAGACTGCGGTTATATTTAGTTCTTGGAAGCTTCATATCCTGTGTGGTATCAATTCCCAGGCCGTTCTAACCCTATTATGATATAAGCCTCGGGATCTATCAAGACTCTAGTACTAAACCTGGATTGACTTACTTCAGTCTATTAAATTACTTTACAGAAAAGACACTACCTGCTCTTATTATCTCCTATAGACTATCTTCAATTATTTTGTTTTCTGTCTTTCTTATCAATATTATTTTTTTTCTCTCTATTGTTAACAGTATATATTTTGAGGTTAAATGTCTTATACGACGAACTAGATTTTCTTAATTATAATTACTTGTTTTTGTCTGTGATAATTATTTTGAACTTCAGTTGATTTGTTTCTTGATTGAGATTGGCAATCTTGATTTCCCTTATCCTATCCTCAGAAAATAGGACATTTTCTAAGAAGTTTTCCAAATTGACCATCATTCATCTCTCAGAATGGGAAATTTTCTAGGTAGTTTTCCTAATAGACCTCTAGTCGCCTCACAGAGTGGGACATTTTTTAAATAGTTTTCTAAATATACCTCGAGTCATCTGACAGAATGGGACATTTTTTAAGTAGTTTTCCAAATAGACCGCCATTCGTCTCACAGAATAGGGCATTTTGTTTTCCAAATAGACATCCAGTCGTCTCACTCTATGGGACATTTTCTATGTATTTTTCCAAATAGTCTTCTAGCCGTATCCTCAACAATTATTGCATTGCCATAACAAGTTTATGTCTTGTACGATGGATTAGATTTTCTGGATTTTTTATTTTTATGATAATTATTTTGATGATCGGTTTATACATCGATCACGATAATATGAGATAATCTTAAATCTCTTAGGAGTTCTTAAGGGTAGGGGAATTACAGTACACGTTGTACCTTACTCAAAATCAGAATAACTTGTACATTCGTGAAGATGTCTCCTGCAGAGAAGGCAAAACTGATATGTGACAATATTAAATCTCTCAGTCTATCATTACAGAAATGGATATTTTTTTTAAGTATAGAAGACCTCCAATAAGTTCTTGGTCTTCCGGCGGTGACCGTGTCATATTCAGAGTGTATTCCGACGTTTCGCCTCATATGCTGAAGGCATCTTCAGGTGTCTTCAAGACTATAAGTTCTAGCCCACGTTGTTCCTCGCTCAGAATCACATGTGCACTCATGAAGATGCATTTAGCATAGGAAGCGAAACGTCAGAAAATTCATCGAACGCAGTCACCACCGGAACTGCCTAGAAAGGCTGGAACGTCCAAGAACTTTATGATGACATCAACCGCGGAAGTGATAAGATGAAAGACCTCCAGTCGTATCTATTCCATGATCATTCAAATACATCATATGAACTCAAACTGTTTCTCTATACCTAATAATTACTTAATATAATCACCTACTTTTTTCCTTAAGTGGTTTGTTTGTTCAATAATTAAGTAAGTTTTTGTTGACTTTTTCTCCTATGGGTCAAGTTGAGATTTGCTTTACTTAATTTGTTTTTAAGGTTAAAAGCATTATAAAATTAGTAACAATAGGGACAACAATGGATTTAATTGTACATACTTTAGTTGTGTAATTTAATAGAAACAACTCTAGTGTTATCCGGTTAGTTGCTCTAATGCCTATGACTTGGAACAGATCTGCTTCATTAAGCGCTATCGCTATTACTTAGGACATTGAGGCTTCATCACGCAGAACGACCGTCATAGTTCATCACCTCATGAATACAGTGTTAAGGTGGTGGTCATTGCATGCGTTTTTATGCGCTTAAGAATAATTTATAGGCTGTCATATGATGACACGAGAAAAGTTGGTTCCAAATCAACTTTCTCACGTCAAAGCTAACCCGGATGAAACCTTCCCATCCTCTTCTCTCTTGTTTATATTTTTGGTTTCATTTTTCGAGCCATCCATGTAGAGAGTAAATATTAAATACACATTTTTTGTTCATTTTAAAACCATCCTTTTAGAAAATTAGTTCTGTATTATAATAATACTAGCCGTTAGGCCCGCGGTAACGGGCAGAATAATAAATATGGTTGCGAAAAAGAGCTGAGAGATAATAGTAAGTTTTATGCAGTTATAATTAAAACATTTAAATAGGAAGTTTTGTGCTCCGATATCCGTTACATAAGTATGGCGCAAATGGTTTAGAATATTATTTTTTTTCTCTCTATTGTTAACAGTATATATTTTGAGGTTAAATGTCTTATACGACGAACTAGATTTTCTTAATTATAATTACTTGTTTTTTTTCTGTGATAATTATTTTGAACTTCAGTTGATATGTTGATAGATTGATCATGTGAATAAGTAGCAATCTTGATTTCCCTTATCCTAGTCTCACGGAATAAGACATTTTTTAATTAGTTTTCGAAGTAGAACTCGTCTTCTCGCAGAAAAGGACATTTTCTAAGTAATTTTTCAAATAGACGTCCAGTCTTCTCCTCAAGACAATAATTGCATTGCCATAATAAGTATATTTCTTGTACGAAGAACTAGATTTTCTGGATTTTTTTTGTTTTTGTGATAATTATTTTGATGATCGGTTGATAGATCGATTACGATAATAATACGAAACTCTTAAATCTCTTAATGTATCATTACAATCATTATATGGGTTATTTTCCAAGTATAGAAGACTCAATAAGTTCTTGATATTCCGGTGATGACAGCGTCATATTTCGCCTCCTACGCTGGAGGCATCTTTAAGGGTGTACATTTTGTTCTGAGCAAGGGACAACGTGGACTGTATAACTTGTACCCCACGCAGTCCTTTGCTCTGAATCACGTGTAAACTCGTGAAGATGCCTCAAGCATAAGAGGCGATACGTCAGAAAACTCATCGAACATGACGCAGTCACCACCGTAACTGCATAGAACGGACGGAACTCATAGAACGGCTTAAAACTTTATGATGATATCGCATTAACTGCGGCATTGCTAAGATAAGATAGAAGACCTCCAGTCGTATCTATTCGATAATCATTCAAATACATCATGTGGATTCAAACCGTTTCTCTTAACCTAATTAATATAATCATTTACTTTTGTCCTTAAATTTTTTGTTCGTCAAATAATTAAGTAGTTTGTCTCCTGTGGGCTAAGTTCAGATTTGCTTTACTCAATTTGTTCTTAAGGTTAAAGCATTATAAAATTAGTAAAAATAAGGCCGTAGATGAAATTAATTGTAATTTATTTGAGTAATTTAATAGAAACAATTCTAGTATTAACTGGTTAGTTGCTCTAAGCCTATGACTTGGAACAGATTTGCTTCATTAAACGCTATCGCTATCACTTTGGACACTGAGGCTTCATCACGCTGAACTACCGTCATAGTCATAGTTCATCACCTCATGAATATAGTGTTAAGGTGGTGGGTTTGCGTTTTTTACGTGCTTAAGGATAATCTATAGGCTGTCATAACATGACGCGAGAACAGTTGGTTCCAACTTTCTCACGTCAAAGCTAACCTTAATGAAACCTTCCTGTTCCTCTTGTTTATATTTTTGGATTTCATTTTTCGAGCCATCCATTTAGAGAGTAAATATTAAATACACATACACATTTTTGTTCATTTTAAAACTATCCTTTTAGAAAGTTAGTTCTGTATTATAATAATAAATTCAACTTTGTTTATAACCTGAACGGAACACTGCGCAAGTGCATAAGGAAGGAAGAAGGGGGAGGGGGACACTCAGTGTCGTCTCCACTGCTCCATGAATGTAATTTTATCCATATAGCCCAAACGCGCGTAAATAACGCCTGCTATGAACTCCCCCATTTTTAAGGATTACTCTATTTTTAAACTGAATTAGAAATAAGGCGCTAAAAATATATGTATATTTACTAACCCTATTGTCAACCCTTAAGAAGTATTCGGTAACCCGGATGTTAGAAGGAAAATTCATTAATAATAAACTCTTTATAAAAGTTTATTGAAACTAATTGCGCATCTCTATAAAAACTTCTAATAATTCAAACTAAATTTAATAAGAAAAATAAGGATATGATAAAAATAAATGCGCTAATGTAATATCAACAGAAAGGTTGATATTTCCCTCCACAAATAATTTGACCTAACTTTTGATATTTTAGTCAACGTTAGAGCAGATATCTCTCTCATCATTTTAGATTTTAGATAATGCTGCAACAAATTTTTATTTGTTAAGCATAGATTAATATATTGTTCCCATTACTGTTTGGTTAACTCCTTGGAATTTAAATTTTACTTTGGATAATAAATAGTGGAAGGCTTNTTTTTTTTTAATTTATTTTTTTTTAATAACTTAACTCGAGTGACTTTTTAAGAATCCTTAATTTTTTTTCTTACGATTAGTATGTGAAGTGGAAATTTAGTCGAAATATATTTTATAATAATTATTACAACGAGAGGTTAATATTAATAAGTTATTATACAGAATGTCGGAATTTTTTTATTCAGTTACTTATTTTTGTATTGTTTTTTCTATCTAGTATCTTATATTAATTCAAATCCTGTTTTCTTCAAAAAGCATCGAAATCCGCATCATTCAAACAAATTTATTTCGTTCTCATTTTTTTCAGTTGATATAAATGAGTCTGCGTTTGGAGTATGTGGTATATTAGTGCCAATACCTACGCATAAAGCGATGAGTGCTGCTCTACTACAGTGGCGAACATTGCCCGAACAACAATGGCGAACATTGGCCGAACAACAATGGCGAACATTGGTTCAGATTTTTCGTCAAGATTTCAAACGGCCAAGATTTAAAATTCAATTTTAGTAATTAAACAACTTAGAACACTGAAAGTTAAATTAAGTTAAAATAGATTAAAATGTTTAATTTATCTAAGATTAAAAAAAAAAAATATAAAGTAATAATTTTTAACAGACATAGTAGGTACTACATGAAATTACAGTATTATGCGTGTGTCACTAAAACTATAAACAGTTTTTATTATTTGTTAATAGCGTTGTTCCACTCTTTTATCATTAGTGACATACGCATATTTACTGTGATCCCTTGTCTACTGTCGTAAAATAACGGGGGAAAATTAAATAATTTTGCCAATAATAGGTTTTAATAGTATAAAATCATTAAAGTATACTAAATAGAAGACGAGGAAGCTATGTGCCACACTAGTTGGCAGAGTATTTTAAAAATAGATGGATATACTATTGTTATATTAATATATTTACTGTTATGTACTTATATAATATAGTAGTAATCTTTTGTATAATCGAGTAGTGTCCCAACGACGACGACAACGACAACTCACCTCTTAATGATTTATAACATTAAAAATTGATGCGCCATAAGCTGGAATCGAACCCGGGGCTACTGGATGTAAGCCAGATACTAAACCATTTGCGCCATACATATTTAACGAATATCAGAGCACAAAACTTCCTATTTAAATGTTTTAATTTTAATTACCTATAACTGCATAAAACTTACTATTTAAACAGTAAATATCTCTTTAAATATCTATTTCAATTATAACTAATTATCTCTCAGCTCTTTTTCTAAACCATATTTATTATTCTGCCCGTTACCGCGGGCCTAACGGCTAGTAATAATATAAGATAACAGTTAATTAAATATATTTTTATATTTAATAAATTCGTGTTCTTTCTTATCTTTTTTAAATTTTCTATTGATTTAATGAGTGTTTACATTTATTGCTAGAGAACGGTCAATGTTATTCATAATTATTTGGAGGAAGGTTTAAAGTTTCGTCTGCCTTTGTTTCTTACAAATTGGCTGTTTGGTATCCAAGCAAATCCCTGGGAAAGTTGGTCGGGTTGCCGCTACATCTTAGTCAACAATATAATTGGCAAAGTCAATTAAGGAGGTTGTATAGAACAGGGCCTTTTCCCCCTGATTTCGTTACCTCAGAAATTCTGTTGGGGGGATACCTCTCTCTTACCCCGTTCTACCCCACTCCGTCGAGTTTGCACCCTTGTTTCAGAGGTCTTCTAAAGCCTTTTGCTATTCGAGGCTTTTCCAAGAAGCGACACAATCAACTAAATTAGAAAGCTAAATCATTTCCCTCTTATATATCATATCTCAAAGCCCTTGCCTTTACCCCAGTTTAGCCTCACCGAGAGGAACCTACCCCTTTTCCTCAGTACCGTCGGATCCCTTCTCTCTTCACTATTAATCAACACAGCTATCAAGAAGGCAGTGGGGTAAACTCGAAATGCCTCATTACTAAAACACTTTATATAAAAGACCCCAAAACTCTCCCCTTTCCGTCTACTCTTCCTCATCTGGTGCAAAATACTTGTAATAAAACCATTCAACATCTTCATTTTAATTAAAACATTTATTGTTTCTCGTCGTTCTAAACCGGATGAAGTTATGGAAATGATTTATATGATTTTAAAAAGCCAAATGTGACCAAGAAACAATTAACAATCAAATGGTTAATTATTTTGTACCAAAGTAATTTTAAAATGTTTATTTGTTATATTTTAATGGTGCACAATAAACATTTTTGTTCTTTAGGTAGTTGATTAAAAATAAAGGTAGATATCACTTTGACAAAAGTAATTTTATTTTCCCGAGCTTAGTTTTTTGACAAACAAGAGAGAGAATCAGAAAAAATACAACTTAAGAAAGAAAAGTTATCAGTTAATTTTAAAACCTAACCCAGTTAACTGTTTATTATGATATAACCACCGAGTATGGGGGCTAAACAGAGTAGCTAAAAAGGGAGTAGAATACAAGTAGTAGTAGTAGAAGTAATTAAGTAGTTAAGTAGTAGTAGTACATAGTAGTAGTAGTAGAATACAAGTAGTAGTAGTAGAAGTAATTAAGTAGTTAAGTAGTAGTAGTACATAGTAGTAGTAGTAGAATACAAGTAGTAGTAGTAGAAGTAATTAAGTAGTTAAGTAGTAGTAGTACATAGTAGTAGTAGTAGAATACAAGTAGTAGTAGTAGAAGTAATTAAGTAGTTAAGTAGTAGTAGTACATAGTAGTAGTAGTAGAATACAAGTAGTAGTAGTAGAAGTAATTAAGTAGTTAAGTAGTAGTAGTACATAGTAGTAGTAGTAGAATACAAGTAGTAGTAGTAGAAGTAATTAAGTAGTTAAGTAGTAGTAGTACATAGTAGTAGTAGTAGAATACAAGTAGTAGTAGTAGAAGTAATTAAGTAGTTAAGTAGTAGTAGTACATAGTAGTAGTAGTAGAATACAAGTAGTAGTAGTAGAAGTAATTAAGTAGTTAAGTAGTAGTAGTACATAGTAGTAGTAGTAGAATACAAGTAGTAGTAGTAGAAGTAATTAAGTAGTTAAGTAGTAGTAGTACATAGTAGTAGTAGTAGAATACAAGTAGTAGTAGTAGAAGTAATTAAGTAGTTAAGTAGTAGTAGTACATAGTAGTAGTAGTAGAATACAAGTAGTAGTAGTAGAAGTAATTAAGTAGTTAAGTAGTAGTAGTACATAGTAGTAGTAGTAGAATACAAGTAGTAGTAGTAGAAGTAATTAAGTAGTTAAGTAGTAGTAGTACATAGTAGTAGTAGTAGAATACAAGTAGTAGTAGTAGAAGTAATTAAGTAGTTAAGTAGTAGTAGTACATAGTAGTAGTAGTAGAATACAAGTAGTAGTAGTAGAAGTAATTAAGTAGTTAAGTAGTAGTAGTACATAGTAGTAGTAGTAGAATACAAGTAGTAGTAGTAGAAGTAATTAAGTAGTTAAGTAGTAGTAGTACATAGTAGTAGTAGTAGAATACAAGTAGTAGTAGTAGAAGTAATTAAGTAGTTAAGTAGTAGTAGTACATAGTAGTAGTAGTAGAATACAAGTAGTAGTAGTAGAAGTAATTAAGTAGTTAAGTAGTAGTAGTACATAGTAGTAGTAGTAGAATACAAGTAGTAGTAGTAGAAGTAATTAAGTAGTTAAGTAGTAGTAGTACATAGTAGTAGTAGTAGAATACAAGTAGTAGTAGTAGAAGTAATTAAGTAGTTAAGTAGTAGTAGTACATAGTAGTAGTAGTAGAATACAAGTAGTAGTAGTAGAAGTAATTAAGTAGTTAAGTAGTAGTAGTACATAGTAGTAGTAGTAGAATACAAGTAGTAGTAGTAGAAGTAATTAAGTAGTTAAGTAGTAGTAGTACATAGTAGTAGTAGTAGAATACAAGTAGTAGTAGTAGAAGTAATTAAGTAGTTAAGTAGTAGTAGTACATAGTAGTAGTAGTAGAATACAAGTAGTAGTAGTAGAAGTAATTAAGTAGTTAAGTAGTAGTAGTACATAGTAGTAGTAGTAGAATACAAGTAGTAGTAGTAGAAGTAATTAAGTAGTTAAGTAGTAGTAGTACATAGTAGTAGTAGTAGAATACAAGTAGTAGTAGTAGAAGTAATTAAGTAGTTAAGTAGTAGTAGTACATAGTAGTAGTAGTAGAATACAAGTAGTAGTAGTAGAAGTAATTAAGTAGTTAAGTAGTAGTAGTACATAGTAGTAGTAGTAGAATACAAGTAGTAGTAGTAGAAGTAATTAAGTAGTTAAGTAGTAGTAGTACATAGTAGTAGTAGTAGAATACAAGTAGTAGTAGTAGAAGTAATTAAGTAGTTAAGTAGTAGTAGTACATAGTAGTAGTAGTAGAATACAAGTAGTAGTAGTAGAAGTAATTAAGTAGTTAAGTAGTAGTAGTACATAGTAGTAGTAGTAGAATACAAGTAGTAGTAGTAGAAGTAATTAAGTAGTTAAGTAGTAGTAGTACATAGTAGTAGTAGTAGAATACAAGTAGTAGTAGTAGAAGTAATTAAGTAGTTAAGTAGTAGTAGTACATAGTAGTAGTAGTAGAATACAAGTAGTAGTAGTAGAAGTAATTAAGTAGTTAAGTAGTAGTAGTACATAGTAGTAGTAGTAGAATACAAGTAGTAGTAGTAGAAGTAATTAAGTAGTTAAGTAGTAGTAGTACATAGTAGTAGTAGTAGAATACAAGTAGTAGTAGTAGAAGTAATTAAGTAGTTAAGTAGTAGTAGTACATAGTAGTAGTAGTAGAATACAAGTAGTAGTAGTAGAAGTAATTAAGTAGTTAAGTAGTAGTAGTACATAGTAGTAGTAGTAGAATACAAGTAGTAGTAGTAGAAGTAATTAAGTAGTTAAGTAGTAGTAGTACATAGTAGTAGTAGTAGAATACAAGTAGTAGTAGTAGAAGTAATTAAGTAGTTAAGTAGTAGTAGTACATAGTAGTAGTAGTAGAATACAAGTAGTAGTAGTAGAAGTAATTAAGTAGTTAAGTAGTAGTAGTACATAGTAGTAGTAGTAGAATACAAGTAGTAGTAGTAGNATAGGTGTGCGATGAAACTTAAAAATCAAATAAAGATGACGCCAAAGCAAAGTAATATAAGACCAGTAAAAACTAATTTGCTGTTTGTTTAATTAAAGTAACTGTTTTTTCTGTATGTGTAAGTATTATTAAAATTCAACAATCGTAGATAAAGTATAGTACGCAACTCGTGTGAAAACTGCATAATGTATTAGTATAAAACATTAAAAAAACTTTTCTTTTTTTTTAACGGCAACAGGACAATGAGTGATCTCAGTATCATATGTGTTTGTCGCTGAAGATAAAAAATTGGGACGCTATCAAAGATAAAACAAAACTATTGATAACGTCCCACCCTTTATCTTTAGTGATAAACGCCAATATTTTGATCGTTCGTTGTACTTTGACTTTTAAATTTATTCAATTTGGCTCAGAAGAATGTAACTTATATGGGACCAACATTAGGCTAGTTATTACCATCTACACAATTTGTTTAATTGGTTGAATAGTTTATACGACTTGTTGGTTCGCAAATATTGAGCGAGAGATGAAGTTATTTGTTTAACATTTTCTACCATGGTTTTATCTCTTCAAATTAAATGAGAAGTTAAAAAATGATGAATTTAGAAGAACTATAATTTCTTACTAAGTTAAGATATTAACAGAATGTACTTGAATTCAAAGAGGCCACACCTTAGAGTGATATGAGATTAACGCCAAGGTTTCTCCACATCTCCAGTCTTAGTTCTATTTCTAAGTTGACTTCTCAAAAGTGAAAATTCAGTGTCGGTGAAAAGAGAGAAACTGAGATAAATCCTGCGTGGGAGTTGTGAAAGAAGATTTAAGTCTGGATGCGTGGGTTGAAATCTGGCTTTTATCTGTAAATAAAACTACTTCTAGTGGAGAAACCATGTCTCGTTATTATCTCCTCTGTCGAGTTACTTTGCTACGCATCCCTTTCGACNGAATACAAGTAGTAGTAGTAGAAGTAATTAAGTAGTTAAGTAGTAGCAGTACATAGTAGTAGTAGTAGAATACAAGTAGTAGTAGTAGAAGTAATTAAGTAGTTAAGTAGTAAGTAGTAGTAGAATACAAAGATTGAAACCTTCGTTCTGGTTACCAAAGTTGTCAGTTTTCGAATTATAATATAAACACCTTCACCTTTTAAATACCTGGCTCCTGTCATAACACTACCTTTTTACCCTAGGAAAAGTCTTGCATATTAGCTTGTTTGTGTTCTAGGGGAGAGGGAAGCTGGTGCCACTCCCCACTCCCTCCGGCCTCTATACTCGGTGGATATAACTGTATAAGATGCATATATATCTTGTATAAGAATTGAGTCTTAAAAATAATATAATCTATACTGATAAAAATACTAATAGGCATTGTTCGGTATTATCTCTCTAACATTTAGATTTTATCGAAAACAATCATTTATTTGATCGAGTAGTGTCCCGACGAAGGCGACGATGATGCACCTCGACATGATTTTTTTATTGCTAATTTAAGACATACTCATTTAATCCAATAAAAACAAATGTTTGTTTTGATTTGTTGGTCTTCAAATAGATATAAAATAACTTATCAAAATAGATATCTAAATTAATTTACTTAATTTTACTTTTTTCTCTTAATATAAAATTACGCCCGTTTCCATAAGCTTAACAGTTTGTATAATGTAATATGCATATGCCATTATACCTTGTAAACCTGACAGCTTAGATTGGCAAACCAGTTTAAATAAAAAGAATAAAACCACTTAGTGGTTATCTTTNGTTTCTCGTCGTTCTATAACCGGATGAAGTTATGGAAATGATTTATAAGATTCTAAAAAGCAAATGTGACCAAGAAACAATTAACAATCAAATGGTTAATTATTTTGTACGAAAGTAATTTTATATCTTTCATTTGTTATATTTTAAGTTAGGCATAGTAAAAATGTTCGTTCTTTAGACAGTTGATTAGAAATAAAGGCAGATATCACTCCGACAAAAGTAATCTTATTTTCACGAGCTTAGTTATTTGACAAACAAGAAAAAGAATCAGCATATTATATGAGTTCAGACTGATTTAGGAATACAACTTAAAGAGGAAAACTGATCAGTTAATTTTAAAACCTTACACAGTTAACTGTTTACTATGATATTACTATACAAGATACATATTATGCCTTGTATAAGAATCGAATCTTAAAAATAATATATACAGATTAAAAAACGAATAGGCATTGTTCGGTATTATCACTCAACATTTAGACTACATTGAAAACAATCATTTATATGATCGAGTAGTGTCAGTGTCCCGACGAAGGCGACGATGACGCACCTCGACATGATTTTGTATTGTTAATTTAAGACAAACTCGTTTATTCCAATAAAAACAAATGTTTGTTTTGATTTGTTGGTCTTCAAATAGATATAATAACTTATCTAAATTAATTTACTTAGTTTTACTTTTTTCTCTTAATATAAAATTAAGCACGTTGCCATAACCTTAACAGCTCGTATAATATAATATGCATATGCCATTATACCTTGTAAACCTGACAGCTTAGATTGGCAAACCAGTTTAAATAAAAAGAATAAAACCACTTAGTGGTTATCTTTAGNACTTTTGATATTTTAGTCAACGTTAGAGCAGATATCTCTCTCATCATTTTAGATTTTAGATAATGCTGCAACAAATTTTTATTTGTTAAGCATAGATTAATATATTGTTCCCATTACTGTTTGGTTAACTCCTTGGAATTTAAATTTTACTTTGGATAATAAATAGTGGAAGGCTTGTGTGTTATATCTAAGAAATTAAATATGTGTTGATTTTTACCTGCTTTCCAGTGATATTTGGAGTCTAGGACCGTCCTGGCATGTGTAGATATTGCCAGAAGTAGAACACTGAGGGCTGATAACATACTGGTCTACTCTGCGCCTCTTTCCAGCATTTTACTACCTGGGAAACACAAATAATTCACATGTTAATAGATAGTTCAACATTTAATATAGATTTTCAATGGATTGGTTAATTGGTTAAATATACTAGGCATCGCGTTCCTCTATCATTGAAACGAGCGTGCAATGCAATAAATATTAGACAGTTAGTCATGATCAGTTGAAAGTTAAAGAGTATGATTGTATAGTAAAAGCCTTGAACTGGAGGAGAAGGGTTTTTCCACTATTTCTTAACTCACCTACATGTCCTGGCCATTCCATTTCAACTATTATAAAATGTATCACTTCGCTACTCAAAAATATCGCACGTTGGAATTTTAAATGCCTGTTTCAATTGTGTTTTAGACAATGTATAAGGAAGCTTTATTAAAATCGTTACGTATCGATTATTAGAACGTTAGATATCGGTAAAAACGATTTTTCTATTTTAAACGTTTAGGTCCGCTTTAATAAGACGGTGTTGGTTTTACTAAAAAAAATGTTCGTCTCATCAAATAGGTGAACATAGAATATTTTCCCGTCATAAATTCCAATTTTACATTCGAAGCTCTCGTTTACGCGAGCGGTGCTCGCGAACTCTTGGACAAATCACGCTGTCTAACGAACTTGGCCGAGCATTAGTGAAAGGAACACAAAAACCAAAACGTTCAACTTTTACTCAAGTTATCGTCGGACACGTAAGCATTACACCGAGAAAGAGACAGACAGTCCAGATGCATATTGCTTCAATTTGTTATTTAGTAATTAATCGGCTAATCAATAAAAAGGAAAAAGCAATTATATATATTTTAATTGTCCTAAACATTGAGTTTTTAATATTTCGAGTTTTGGAACCTTTTACTTTATTATGATAATAAGTTGATTATAAAAAGAAATATTTTGAAAAACAAGCAATTTTATTCGTATTCTTCTCAGCAAACCCTTTCATTTAATATCCATATCATGTGCACACTTAAAAAATAACTAGATCGCCATCTTGAACTGCCCGCCATATTGGATTTAGAATGACTTCATTTAGCTAATCATCGTCATCCAAACTAAACGTGTACGCAAAATTTCAATTCAATGGGTTGAGGATAACTGCTTTAAAATTCAGTTGCAAGATTTGACCCGAACATACATACATACATACATACATACATACATACATACATACATACATACATACATACATACNTTTTTCTCTTAATATAAAATTAAGCACGTTGCCATAACCTTAACAGCTCGTATAATATAATATGCATATGCCATTATACCTTGTAAACCTGACAGCTTAGATTGGCAAACCAGTTTAAATAAAAAGAATAAAACCACTTAGTGGTTATCTTTAGGTTATCCAGTGATATTTTTGTGTGCCAATAGTTGTACATACATACACCTAGTACCCGCCAAAATCTCGAACTCTTATTGGCTATAAGAGTGTGCCATTTGCCATTATAAAGTATAATTGCATGAGTATAGTGTGTAGGATTAGATTGAATTTGGTGATTAAAGTATATTTGATCAAATTAGTTTCAAGCTGAAAGAATATCAGTGAGAACTAAAAAAGACCAATTAACTGGTAAACTAAACAAGTGAAAATTTGTTAAAATGGCTGATAGAGATTTTGAAACACATTATTATCTCTATAGGATGTAGATCGCTTAGAAACCTAATACCTTTAAATACTCGCTAATCTAACGCTACTACAATCATTTGTAAACTAACTCCCAAGTAAGTTATAGGTACGAACTTAAAATCACACTTACTACTGTCCCTTAACTAAAGCAATCGAGTAACTTAACAATTTGCAATGTTTTGTTAAGCGTTAATTCTCTAATAAAGACTAATTAGAGAGATTAACTTTTCTCATATATTGCGGTTATAGCAAGAAACTGGATAATAATTAAATATCTTTTTGGGGGATGCCACGAATAACACCACATTAGAAATAGCTTAAATAGATTGTATGTTAAAAATAATATATTACTTAAAAAACGCTTTTATCTACGATTGACAAGAAATATAAACATTTTATCTCTGTTTATATGCGTAGAAAGTGATCGTATTCATTGCGCATGCGCGTTTCATTATTTTTCTTTATTTTCGCCCTAGACCGGAAACAAAGAAGAATTCTTCGCCTTATCGCTCGATTAGCGTGTTTGTTTATATTTGAAATAATTAATATAAAAATTCAATTTTTGAAAACTGGTCTTATGTACAATTTTTTTTTTTTTTTTTCTGTATTCTTCACCTTAGTTGTGTTTATATGCGTAGAAAGTGATCGTATTCATTGCGCATGCGCGTTTCATTATTTTTCTTTATTTTCGCCCTAGACCGGAAACAAAGNTACAACCATACATACATTACATACGTACAAACATATACACATACATACAAATATTGCCAGTTAAATAAAAGTTTGTAAAAAAATCGTTGTTTATAGGATGAGAATGACATTTCTTATCGTTTATCGATAGAGTGCAAAAACTCGTTGCTTTCCCGTTGATGCAAGATTGTAGATATTTTGATTTCAAGGGATTAAGCAGGAGTTGAGTGAATTTAGCTCAAAGGTTTATTCTGAAATATGGAAACTTGCATCCACATACTCACATTGATCGCCTAATGGATTTTTCTTACTACATTTTTGGAGTATTTAAAAGCTTTGTTTTGTATTTTTGTATTGAATCGTTAAAAACAAATTGAATTGTTAAGGGGAAACCGGAAACCTAATATATATAAATCCGTTGAAATCCTAAATATTGTATCTGTTTCATTCTCTTTTCGTCTTTTCTGCAGAGAGAAACAAATATCGTGCTTACGTTCATTACAAATACTCTACCGATTAGTGTGGCGCATAGTTTCCTAGAGTTCTATTTTGTATACTTTAGATTTTATACTACTAAAACATATTATTTTCAAATTTGTTTTTATTCCCCTTTTTTTTAATATGTAAAAATAGTTTTGATATTTTTATTGAATTAAAGTATCAATTAAACATAAGTTATAGAGCGTAGACAGTTAAAATTAATCGGTGGTTATCTGCGGTCATCTTTCGACAAACCATCCAAATTTCATAAAAATCACAGGGAAGTACTTAGTAAAGTACTTTTTAGGGTTTTGTAGATGAGTAAGCATACCCATTATGTAAATTATGATTTCTTGTCNCAAAAACGTAAAATTGAATTTCAAAAGCTAGTTTGAGATGTAAGATTGATCATGTATGTGGACATTTAGAAATAACTTTCATCGTTTTTTTCAGGTCATCCATTTTTTTTTTTTTTAATTTCGGCCTCTCGGTCATCAATGCCGGTGTAAGTTATAGAAAAGAAAAATACTCCTCAGACACATGATAGACATAAATCGTACGAAACAATCGTGATCCGATATTTGTCTATCGTGTGACCACGTTAGGGTTTTTTCTATGCCTTTTACTGGAACTGATGTACTGATGACTGCCGAGATATAAGTAAGGTTCTGGAAATAAGACATTTGTTTTTAGTAAACTACTTTCTAATCGATAATAAAATAATTTTGTACCCTCATTTTTCAGTAAATATAATTTTGTAGCATTAACAAATATTGTTTTATGTTCCCATGTATGTATAGTCTTATAAATAATATTAAAAAAAATACTTTTTTTATTTGTGCTAATATTCTCTGAATAATTTAAGAGCTCGTAGCACGTTTTTCTGCTAAGCAGTATAAAAAAAAGCTTATTACCATTTTTTGGCAAGAATTGATTTAAGACCATCTACAGGTGTTAAGGGAGAGGGGAGTTACTTGCGACCATATTTCCAAGTTTTATAGTCGTATATCTGGTCTAAATGGTCTAAACAGCGCATGCGTATCAGAATACCGGACCAAATCTGCATATCCAAAACGATTTGTTAGCTAAAAACTGCGTACTTTAAACAATCGTATTGTTCAGGTAAAATGGCCATGCTTTTCTCGTAAAAGAAAATATATACACTTTACAAAATAACACCAATAGTTTTCTAATATAAACCATTCAAATTATCATATTTATATCTACACAACACACAACATTCTTATCTTTATTTACATTTTTCTTTCTAAAAATATTTGACTATTTTATTACATTGGTTTACACCATGGGTGTTAAATGGATTTAGTTAAATCCGTCCTATTTTACAAGGAGACAACAAGTTTTTTAATACTAATAATAACAATGTGTGACATATTTCTATTTATGCCCTTTGTTATCAACACCTCGCCATAATAAACTCCTTGTGCTTTTACACTGCTCTGAAAACGCATACTTATATTAATTGAGATGTTAAGTGTTAAAATTTTGCAAGGTGTGGTAAAATTACTTTCAAAACTAATAATAATATCAGAATTTAGGGTGCCTGGCAGTGCCACCCCCACCAAATAGAGTTAATATTTTACCAAATATGTGTAACTCTAGTAATGGACTCAAGTACGGTCATTACCCTTAGAATAAATATTTCAATTTCTTTTAAAATATTTTACTTTTTACTTTTTGATTTTTGAATAAAAATGTATGTAACCTTTTATAAAAATAAAATGAAATATATAATATATGTATATAGTAATTTATATATATAGTATACATACAATATATAGTAAATATATAATGGATAACCCCCGTCCTGTTATGACCTAGGCTGTTAATAAATGGGACTATAATAAAAATAAAAAAATCCCTTTTTTTTAGGTTCAGGAAATATTACCTGAATCTAAAAAGTATAACGTTTTAAAAGTTCCGCATAATTATTTATAACTTGTTTATTTGTAAATATTATTATTATGTAATCCCTCTCTTAATAACACGGCGTCTTGATTAAGGTAAAAACGTGATATTACTTCCTGCAAAAGACTGGAAAAATATATAAAGTTAGATTTTGTTACTTTATTTATTTAAAGTTTCTTCTATACATGTGCGTGAAATTTAAAACCGTTTAAAAAAAGAGGAAAGAGGAAAGTAAATAGAACAAGGGAGGGGGGGGGGACAAAAAAATGTTTTGCAGGGGTTTGAAATGTTTTGACAGACTGATGTCTGGGTTAGATACTCACAACAATGGTTTGCACGACGAGGGGGGGGGATGGCTGGAGGGAGTACAAAGAAAAAAGCCAGGGGGAGGGGATGGAAGGGTTTTCCTTTTAAAATGGCAACACCCGCAAGATAAAGTATTTATCAAAAACCATGAAGAGAGAACAAGGGAAAGCTATGTGCTTTGTATGTGTTGACTTCTAAACAATGCCGTGCCTTCATCCATTCCTTCCAACCACATTCCTCTCTGTTCTTCATCCTCTGACATTACTCTGTTCTCTCCCATGCCATTCTCTTATCCTGCGTTTCAACCACGTTTCCTTCCTTGTTCTAGAAGGAGGACATTACCGAGGTATGACTTCTTCAGTTCATCCGTGTCTCCCATGTGTGTCATAACCATGTACATTTCGCTCTGTCCGTTCCTCTTGCTTAAGCATTTGAAATTACTTCCGCTTTGCTTTTAGCTTCCGTTTCGCTAGTACTCACCCGTTCGGCTTAATAATTTTTAACTTTCTCATGTAAAGAGAAAGTATTATGATGGCGTGAAAATTCTATTTTGAGATTTTGATGGGTTTACACTTTTTGAGGTCCCCTGGTTTTTAAAAAATGTCTGTCTGTCGTCTGTGTAGAGCTTAAACTACTGGAGATTAGACGAAATAAACGTTGATTAACTAATCAATTTGACTAACGAATCAAATTCTACTGGGGATTTTGACGAAATTTGGGATACATGTCTAGAAAAATCACACTCCGAGGAAAAATCCAGAAATGAGCTTTAGCTCCAATTTTGAAGGCGATACCCTCCAAAAACTATGGAAAACATGAAAAAATAATTGATCGAAAACAGTTCTGATGATTTTGATTAAAAAATTCTGAAAGGTAGTCCATTTAAATGCGAATCTAACGATACAAGCTGTTTTCCTCGGAAAAATAGTTCCTGAGAAAATAGCTACTAATAAATTAATGGAGAACACTGGACTAAGTAATGATAAACTCGTACGTCAGAAACTTTGTCTGAGTTATCTGTGACAGATTTCTTTTCCCTGTTCTGGTCTTAACTATAATAATTTTTTTCTGTTCTGATCTTATACTACCAAAAACGTAAAATTGAATTTCAAAAGCTAGTTTGAGATGTAAGATTGATCATGTATGTGGACATTTAGAAATAACTTTCATCGTTTTTTTCAGGTAGGTATGTACTATAATATGCAAAGATATTTGATTGCGCCAATTCAAACAAGCGGACTCGTTTGCGTCAAACCTGGCTAGTAAGTTGCGTCAAGTAAGTATGTTCATGATCGTGTACTTTAAAAACAACATTCGTCAATTTGTTTTGTACTTATGTACTATGATAGGCATATGCACATTTGATTGCGCCAACTCAAACAACCAAACTTGTGACAAATAAGCCAACTTGTTTGCGTCAAACTTGGCTTGTCAAGCCAGTTTAAGTAAGTCCGATCGTGTAGAAGCCCTGTTCATCAGTTGTCATGAGTTGGTAGGTACTTCTGCTATACTATTCATAGATATTCGATTGCGCACGTTAGACGTTAGATTACACTTCGCTTAATGAGTTCAGCGAGCATACTTAAAGTTTCATGTATGATAAGTTTTAGCAAAATTTCTTTATGTTTGATGTATAATTTTTGTTCATCTTTATCCTGTTAATCCTATTGGTCTTAAGACCATTATTGATTTTTTTTTCTCAGTCAGTCCTTGATGTGTTTAGCATTTTACACCCTTCTACGTAACCCTTCTAATGCTTCAAATTTGCATACCACTCCTGGTTTTCTTATAGGCTCTATTTAAAAGCCTGGTAACGGTAACTAAGGAGACTGAACGTTTTATTTGTCTTTTATTTTAATTTTTTTAGAACCTTTGGAATCATTTTACGCAAGTTATCGCCTTAATAATTAAAATTATAATTTCATTCATGAATTTATAAGATGGTGTGTGATGATAGAAAACAAAGTATTTTCTCATGAATTCTTGCCACCAGTGTTTTTTAATTAAGTTAAAGATATTTTTAAGCATATGCATGTATTTGTATTATTTAAACGGGGAAACGTATAAATAATAGGAGTTAACATATTAAAACCAAAGTCTTCGTTATATTTCTAGTTACAACATGTAAAATATCAAATTACAATAAAACAAAATACAGATTCGAAATTAATTATCTGGTTAAATTTTGCTAAATTTGTCCAAGTCAAGAGGGTTTTATCGATATTATTTTGTAAAGTTTCATTTAACAATGTAATAACTTTTAGAGGTCAAAGAAATTGTTCAGTCCATCAAAATTACATATTATTTCTAATGTTTTGTGCTTACTACTTGCGGCTTGAGATTCATTTAATTTATTCTTCTTATATCCTATATTTTGGATTTTATTTTAAAAATCTTCAATACATATGAAGTTTATTCTTTGCATTGTTAAATAAATTATTAAAATTAAATATAAATTAAGCAAAAACATTATTATTTATTCTAAATTTAAGCAAAAATAAAACTTAGTATAATATTAATTCTTCGTAATTTCATTTGGAGTACTTTCTGAGGGAGTTCTAGTTTCTTGATTAAACATAAATTAAACTCTGAAACATAAATCTTAATATAAATTGATTATTAATCAAAATATAATTAATTTCAAACCTAACTTCCACAATATTTGATCGACAAACCCACTAAAATTCTATTGAATTTATTAATTTATTCTTTTTAATGTTATCCATTTTGTCTTGATTTGTTACTTTATTTATTTGCCTTTGATAAACATAATAAAATAAATGGTTTTAATAAATTAGATTCAAAACCTTACAGTGAATATATTATATTATAAAGATATAAATTAATATTATATATTATTTCTGTTGTTATTTCGCCTTTTTTCATATTTTTTGTGTTACAGGTAAGAAAGTCAATTTTGGATGGGGTTGAGAAATCATCGAGGCTCGTGGTGAGTTTTTAAATATCAAAATATAAAATATAGATAGCATGCGAATTTTAGCCAAAAACAAGTTTTTTTTAATGTTAGGGGAGTAGAACGAATTTTTGTCCCCTATACAAGTCGAAGAAAAAACATCAATAGTCCTGACAAATTTATTTTTCTTCAAATTTGAATATGCATATATGTATAAGTAAAATAAATTTAAAAAAATGAACTAGGAAAGGCCTCAAAATGATATGGAATAACAAGTTTTGTTCTGAAAATTTCTCTAAATGTTGGAAAGAGTTGAAAAGGTAGGCTTCAGATTTTTATCGAAAGAAAATGAATGGAGGGGCTGGACCAGAGGTAACAGAATCCTTTCTAGATCGGACTCGGGGGGAATAAAAGAAAAAGAGTTTTTAATATTATATTATGAAAGAAAAAAAGAAAAAAGAAAGAAAATCGAAGAAAAAAGAAACAACAAATAAATAATAGTCCAGGAGATAGCGTGCAAAAAAGTGTCTGACTAACATCAAGCTAGAAATTTGTATACAAGTCAATCTTTTAGCGCCTTTTAAGAATATGTGGTCGGCTAAGTTCGTCTG
>KZ653770.1:22344-37367 GCA_001010745.2 Gerris buenoi | reverse complement strand
GTATGTTAAGAAACATATCACCTGGTAAGGTCCCTGTGTTCCAGTATAAGAGCCTTATTTCCACTAGCAAGGGGCACCTAGCTATGAAATGGTACATACTCTCTCTCTCTCTTCCACACAGCGGGCAATTTTGTTCCTCCTCCGCTATCCATGGTTTACTTTTAAGATTCAGAAGTTCCCCTCTAGCTTTGATAATCCATCCCAAATTGGGAGTGCTAAATTTATGATAAAAATAATTTTTATCTCCTAACTCTTGATTGAGATCTTTGTATAGTAAATAATTCAGAGAGTTTCGAGCTTTCTCTAGACATTTATCTTTGAATTTATTCTTAATTACACTTATACACATATTTATTTTAGTTTTAGTGCTCTGAGAATTATCTACTAAGCTAGTTAAATCTAAAGAGTATTGTTCTGACAACCTGAGCCATTCTCGATACCAGAAGGCTTTTTTCTGTATTTCATATTGGGCTAGAATTCGCGGGTATCTGTGTGCTTCAAGCGACAAGACTCTTAGCAAATATCTTATGTGGATCTCTAAAAAAGCCGGAAACAGCTGGTTGCTAATTTTCTCTAAATATTGGTTAACTGTCAAATTTCTTCTGTCTCTCTACAAAAAATTTAATAATTAAGTGTTTTATCCTAGCTGATAACGGAAGGTTACACTTGTGCTTTGAACTGTTTCATTTTTCTTCTTATTTTTTATGATTATTTAACTTAGTGCGTAACTTTACTCCATTAACTGTCATTTTACTGCTAATTGATCAACTGAATACCTTCTTTATAAAAAAGATTTCAATAGTGCTCTAGAAAATCGTTTTGAAGAAACTGTTCACATTCGGAAGGTTCTCTCTCCTGAATTAATCACTTTTATATCTACTTCTGCTTCTCCTCAATTTGTTTGCTTTCTTTATTCTAATGTAATAGCATATCAGGTAAAATTTTATTATCATTTCACTACNTTATTATGTATATATCTATTATATATATATATATCTATATATTACATATATACATATTATCTTTATATATATGAATTGTTATCAATGATTGTAAAAACTTATTTTATCTTTCTTATTTTGTTTAATTTTACAGGCGTGTACAACGAACCAGCTTGTAGCTCCACCAAGCTTGACCACGGTGTCTTGGTTGTTGGTTACGGTACTGAGAACGGACAGGACTACTGGCTAGTCAAGAACTCCTGGGGCATAACCTGGGGAGAAGAAGGTTACATCAAGATGTCCAGGAATGCTAACAACCAGTGCGGTATCGCCTCCCAGGCTTCTTAATATCAATTTACAGATTACAAAGATTAATTATATGCCAATACTCATCATACGATTCATAAGATTAAATCTTTTGAAAAACATGATGTTATCTTGTAATCAGTCAAGTGTAGTCAGTTATCACGTATAAGTTTAATTTGGTATAAATACAGGGTCTTATTCAGGTACAGAGTATTAGTCGTTGGTGAGGTATTCAAAACAGGTAATTACTAGTTATAAAAATAAAAAAAATAATAATATTAATAATAAATTGTTAATAATCTTATAAAAAATAATGCAAATAAATTAGTTGTAACTTGCTAATAACTCTAAATGTAAAAAAAAGTGGTAGATTTAGCAACCTTTCGGAAACACGTAATTACTCCTTTAAGTATAAAGAGGTGTAATGGCATGCAATATGAATAAACCATTATTCTTTTACTTAAAAAAATACATTTTTCGTAAACATTAGTAAATGCACAACTATTATTTTTATGTGATTTTCGGTAATCTAAATCTTATATTTACCAATATTTGTTTTGTACAGACATTTCTCAATGTTTCAATCTATATTACAATTGGTTTATTTAAAACAAGATATTATCTGTAAAAGTTTCAGCTTTTTAGATGCAGGAAGTTGGTAAAATAAATATAATATTTGTCGCTGACAAAAATCTGTCACGGACAAACAAGGAATCAAACTCTATGTGTAAAAATAATAAAAGTATAATGTAATAAATGCAAGTTATGACCAGTATTAAGATTGCTAAATCCGCAAACTATTATTATCTAGGACTAATATTTATTATTTTTACATTATAGGAAATATGAAAGTTTTCGTTATTTTGGGACTCTGTCTAGTAGCGGCCCAGGCCCTACCCTCCTCAGAATGGGAACTCTACAAGGTAATTATATAAAAACAAATTCCCACTGTTCTAGAACCTAGCTAATTTATACAATATCGTTTTTTTTTTAAAGACATTTTATTTGGATGTGGTAAATTTTAAGAAAATAATATTTATTTTATAATAAATACATTTTAATTCTAATTAAGTATATATGGATTTGTAGAGCACCCATGGAAAGTCTTACGGACTTGAGGAAGAAGCTAGGAGAATCAACATCTACATGGAGAACAAGAGGAAGATCTCCGAACATAACGAGAAGTACAACCAGGGACAAGTCTCGTACAAAGTCAAAATCAACCAGTTCACTGACATGGTAAACAATCATCACTGACATGGTTATATTAGACAAACAAAAACAAATGGACTAAATTATCAATATTGCAGTTGACAGAAGCTGTTTTCAAACAAGCATTAATTAACTGAGTACGTTAATTTTTACAGTTGGAAGAGGAAGTCAAGGCTGTGATGAACGGATACACTGGTGGTATCAAGAAGACTGGAACTCCTTATGTTGATGATGGTAAGGCAGCAGCAGCTACCGTTGACTGGAGGAACAAGGGTGTCGTCACTCCCGTCAAGAACCAAGGACAGTGCGGCTCATGCTGGTCTTTCTCAACCGTAAGTAGTTACTCTGTTACCTACAATCTTACTTTGTTGCTATACTTTTAAACATAATTTTTTATTACCATTAGACTTGATGGGCATGAAAGTATGAATTAAGACGATATCTATATACTGTTATAAAATTTATGAAAGCTGTGTTCTTTTTAACATAGTTAAAAAAAAAATTCTGTATTAGTAGCACAAGAAAATAAGATGTGCATTTTCAAATATTAAATACCTAGTTGTATAATACAGTTGGTCAATTAAAATTTTGTTTTAGACTGGATCACTTGAAGGTCAACACGCTCTTAAGACTGGTAAACTTGTCTCTCTCAGTGAACAGAACTTGGTCGACTGTTCTGGTAACTACGGCAACGAAGGATGCAACGGTGGTCTCATGGACTCGGCTTTCGAATATATCCAGGCCAACGGTGGTATCGATACTGAGAAGTCCTACCCTTACACCGCTGAGGACGGTACCTGCAGCTTCAACAAGAAGAACGTAGGAGCGACCGTTGCCGGTCATGTCGATATTCCCGCGGGTGATGAAAATGCTCTGATGAACGCCGTCGCAAAGGTTGGACCCATCTCTGTCGCCATTGATGCCAGCAACTGGTCCTTCCAGATGTACTCTGGAGGTAAACTTAATACATTTTAGCCATGCAGGCTGTTATTTAATTACTTTTAATTTTCTGCAGTTGACTGATCAAAATTTGTATGGTTCAAACTTAGTTAACAATTATTCATAACATAATTTAATGAATAAGAAGATATGTAGCCCTCAAATATTCTTATACATATCTCCTAAAATAAAGTCATTCACCACTAAGTAAAAAACGAATTAAAACCATTGTTTTATATTTACAGGTGTGTACAGCGAACCTGCTTGCAGCTCCACCCAGCTTGACCACGGTGTCTTGGTTGTTGGTTACGGTACTGAGAACGGACAGGACTACTGGCTAGTCAAGAACTCCTGGGCCGATAGCTGGGGAGAACAGGGATACATCAAGATGTCCAGGAATTCTAACAACCAGTGCGGTATCGCCTCCCAGGCTTCTTACCCCACTGTTTAATCTGAAGTCTAACTTTCTGATGAATTAAACGACAGAATCTGATAATACTCATTTTTCTTCTTCGTACTATTATTTTTAGATATAAATAAAGCATTTTTATAATTCATATCTGTACTCTTAATTTATCATACCTACCTGTTATGCATAAACTACCTAATTTAAAAAGTTATTCTACTAGACAATGTGAGAGTGTGCTGAAAAAATAATAACTGATCTATTAAAAAGAAGTAAGGGAAAAAATCCAGTATAATTGGTGCCTGCTATTTTTCAATATATTGATGTATATTCTTAGATTTATATATTATATATACTTGTAATATTCTTTACAATGTGATCTGGGGGGTTGTTCTGTAACTTATGAGCCTTTGTTTTTATTCATATTACATTAAAATTTGATATGAAGATGCGCGCGCAGCCTGTCAACGTGAATCTGTCCCCTGTTGCAAATAACAAGAATGCTGATATTTAGTCTGTAATATTTTACAACTCCATACATCCATATATCTTTCTGGTCATGATTATGCGTTTATATCTCAAATTGAAATGAAAATCAAAATAGAGTGACGTCATCAAATAACTTTTATAGGACTTCTCATTTAATGATAATTCTCCGCTTAATATATTTTATTATATTTCTATTTCGACTGTAATATAATTTTTGTTGGCTGTTCTATTTTAAGAAAAAAATCTTATTAAAATACGTTTATTTATTGAATACCTACTAATCAAACAAATGATACAAGTAAGTAACATTTCAATATAAAAATAATCTTAAATTAAGAAAAAATGTAATAGCTTAAAGGAGTTTTTAGCTCTGTTATCATTATTAGTAACAACAAAATATCGGCGCAGTTCGGCATCGTCACAAAAAGGCATCACTCTGATCATTTAACTGATTTATTTTGATTTACCAACCAATTTAATAAATATCCTAATTTGATATTAATTTGGCCTTTATAGTTTGTTAAAATTCGGCTATTAGTAAAAAATTATACAGAATCCTGGGTACTAGGCTCTCCTTAACCTTACTTCTGAACGATTTTTTAAAAAATTTGTTTTAGCCTAAGATGAATTCTTGTCGAGGATTCTTATTCTTCTATCTTATATCAAAATCAATTTAAAGAATATAGATTGAACCTAAACAGCTGAAACGATTTCGATTAAATATCATATTTAGATATTGAAACTCGATCTAAAACATAAAATTAAAAATAATTCCCCACTTTAAAAATGGCAAACTTTCGTAGTCCTAACTTAACTATTTAATGCTTGTATAATGCTAATAGATGGATTCCTGAACTTATTTATAGTTTTAGATTGAAATAATTTTAATTTGAATAAATCTTTAACTGATTGATATTTATACAACGAATTAAACGAACGAATTATATTTATCCATTTTTTCCAGAAGAAACCCTTAGAGTTTTGCACCTGTGTTTGCTTGTGCATTCTTTGTCATGCATAGATGATGTATCCCGCATCTTACAAGATGCAATTTATTTTATGAAAATACATCTTGTACATAAGCCCGGTTTTACTTTCTAACAACGAGCTGGATTGGCGTACTTCGCTATAGAATGCGCTACTTTTAATATACCTTTTCACTGAAAAGGTATCATATTTGAGTGCTGATTGCAACCTAATCCACTCCTCTGTTACTAGATAATTACGCATCAAGAGATAAAATCAATTGATTGTATTCTGAGCAAACCGAGGGAACATTTAGATCTACATTTAGAAATTAATCTTCATTTAGATTTCTCGTTTAACTTATTTGTTTTACTGATGAATTATCATGACAACCTTTGTGAAGGTTTCTTGACATGTGTGAAGATGACATTGACATGGATTTAGACATTCATTAAACAAAAGTCAATAAATGGAACTGTGTACCAACCTTACGTACTTGACTTGTGCATTATCTACAACGGCAACATTGGAGGGAATCATTGAAGTTTATATTCCATTATTTTTCATTATTCCCTATTCAACCTGACAGGGTGCAATGAGTAACTTTCCTCCTCGTAAACTAAAGGTACAAGTTCACTTCTTCTCTCTTCTGGAGATAAAACAAATTAGTGGTCTATCTCCTCTTTATGGTTGAAATATGAAAAAAAAAATCCTAATTAGGGGCTGATTGAGACAACAGCCTGAAGCCTAGAAAGGCTGTTAGAGAAGAGGTTTTTTCTTAAATGAGGTCTTTTACTAATCTCCGCCGTTCCATTCCTCCTCCGTAATCTGGAGATTTGAAATCGGAAAGATCTCTTTACAAGTGCTTAAGCCCATTCCAAAATTTTGTTATAAAATAACTCATTCATATCTACATTTCTTCTCTTACACTATACTAGGTTTATGTTTAAGCAATGAATGTTTCAGTTATTGAGAGTAAGATGTTACGGGCCGACCAACAACAGTGCTTGTTGGCAAACATTAGAGTCGAAAGTGCAGTATTTCATTGCTTAGATTTTGGTATTTTAGTTTTGTTAGATTGTATGCATGAATTTGAGTCAGATAAAATTGTACAACGAAACACTACAGACAAATATAAAGCTTGGTAAAGGGTGTTTTCTGAATGGAAAGGCAAAAAAATATGGCGCTTATTAACAGATAAATCTCAGTGAAAGATCTCATGTAATAATATTAATAGGCTATAAAGTGTGAATTTAAGAAGGAATTCGAGCAATAAAACCATGAGTACTTCCATGTGTCAGATAGTGCTTTCGTTCGAAACTCGCGCAAAGCTTAGACAATAATAATTGCCATTTTACTCAACTCGTATGCAAAACTTGAAACCCTTTTTTGCTAGTATAATCATTTTCACTTTTGCTAAAAATTATTTGCAATAAATTAAGAGAAAAAAATGTCTCCGCAGTGTTTTGTAGTGCCTTTAAAAAATGCGAAGTTACTGTCACCTCCCTTATTTTATTGAATATAAGAGATATAGATCAACACGAAAAGTCTCAACAAAGAACCTAAACAAAATTGTCTGTTGTACTCGTATAAACACATTGAGAAAACAAACAAGTCAACCTTGCTTTTACTGTATTTCTACAAACTACAAAGCCAGTCATTATCTACTCTGGAAGTGACATGCAAAACAAGAACCCGACCATTTATTCAAAATAAAAACCCCGAGGTACGGTACAGTGTACATTGTACATGACACTAATCCTTCCTAAATTTTAAATTTAAAAACGACTGACAATGTCCTATTCCTAGACGCTATACACAGCAAACTAAGTATCCATTAAAACACAACGCAGGACCCTCTCAGGAAACTCTCATTTTTTTGCTTTCTCATAAAATATATAATATAGTACATATATAGAGAAAGCATTACCATAGCGAGTATACTCAAATTTGATGGATTTAAACGTTTTGGGGCCTTTTGAGACCAAAAGGTCCCAAAAGGTGTTTCTTAAAAAATGTCGGTGTGTCGTCTGTTGTCTGCAGACAGTGCAGTAGTGTGGAACCTAAACTACTGGGCCAAATTTTATGAAATTTGGTATACAGGTTCAGACAAATTAAGAATTAAAAGGTTGCGATTTTTACTAAAATGTAGACCATTTAAATACGAATTTAATGATATGTCTTTGTCAAAAAAAAAACCTAGTTCCTGAGTAAATAGCATAGTTGGTCGATTGGGATAAGTTATGAAATTTAAAAAAAAAAAATGTATCGAACATTTACTATACTAATTAAATGCAACTACGAAAACGCAAAACAACTAATAAATGGAAAACATTGGACAAGGTAGTTTCGAGAATGTATTCGTATATATAAGAAAGTTAGTCGGAATTTTCTCGGACCGATCACAATGCCTGACCAATTAATAAAATGGATTTAAACAAGAGCCATACTAGAAATTAGTACCTACCCAAAAATGTGAATACACAATGAGACACAGAGTAGGAAGGTATAATAAGTAAGTGAATGGGAAGATATATTGAGGAAGATAGAATTTTTATATAATAAAATAAATTGACGCAAGCCTCTAGGATCTTTTCCTTACAAAATAATTCCAAAATTTAAGTAGATATTATCCAAAATGGAAGGAGATATTAATTTGAAATACAGAGGACTTATTTGTCTTATAAAAAGGTATAACTGGTACATATTTCAGCTCAATCGGCGAAATAGTTTCGAAATTATTAAGCATTAAAGTTTCAAATCATCTATTTAAACAAAGCCTATCTTTTAACTCAAAAAAACAAAAACAACATCCATCACAGGAAAAAAAAAACTTTTAGGCACAACTAAAACAATAAAATCTATTCTTAATACGAGTATGATTAGCAAAAGAAACATACAACCCTGAGAAATGACATAGTTAATTAACTATAAGAGGAAGTTGTAAGGTGGTACAATTTGAAAATATGTCCCTGTTCTTCATTACTCATACAAATTAAATTATGGAATAAGATTCTACTACAACGGCCCTGCACCTACATAGGGATATGATTTATAGGTAGTGCCGATGTAAAAAAAAAGATTTATCTAAACTGAATAAAATTTAAGTCTATAATAATGTTGGTCTAACGTTACATATTTTTAAACTATTTAAAGAATATAATATTGAGGAGTGGAAAAAATCGGTTTGTTAATTTGATAAAACAAGACAAACTAGATCTTCCAGAGGAGACTGTAACAGAGATCTTGGGAATGTCGACGTTTCGAAACCATTACAGGGATCTTTCTCATAGGAGTTGTTCATGATGAGAGCCAGTCGCAACTCCCTTGGGAATGTGATGGGTTCGAAAGGTTGGGATTCATAAATGACAACCCCCTTGGAATGTAATGCGTTGGAAAGGTCGGCAATCACAAATGATGAGATCATTTGAGGTATGGGGCGGGGGCACAACTTCATTGTTCGTCAAATGGCGGAAGGGGGGTAAACATATACTTAATTTTAAGGCGCCACGGCAAAAAACAAAAAAATAATTATACCCCGCCTCTTGATTTTCGGAAAAATTTCGAGTTGCTAATGTCAAAATCGGTTATGAAACTTAAAAATCGCTTGACCAAGCACTGGGTAAGGGCTGTTTTAAACCACTCCTTAAGGGTGAAAATCGACCCTAAAGGTCGAAATAGGGTGTTTTTTGGATTTTTGTACTAATAGGTGTGTTTGTCGCAGAGACATGTAGTTTTCTGGAAATTGTTAAGGTTATAGTGTATTTTTAAGGAAAACTTCTATATGCCGGGAAATGTTCCGGGAAATGGGTTTATTTTCAACGGGAAATCGTNAAATTTCCTTCTGTAAAAATTGTGCCAAATAACACTTGAACACACTCAAGCACCTAATTTCGTACCTGTACCTTTGCGGGTTCGGGTACAGAGGTACTTTTAGTACTACGGTAGATGTAGGGCGCACTATAAAAATAAAAAAAATTAAAAAAATGCAGCTTTTTATTTAAAAGTGTGGGGGTTTTATTGCCTTTGTACTCATTTTATTGAAATTTATTTTTTATTTCAATTTATTTTTGTACTTATTGTACCGGTTTGGAAAAATCGGTCGAAAAACACAACTTTTTAATCTTTGTACTGTATTGTTTTTGAATTTCATAGGACTGGGCTAAAACCCATATGATATTTTAAAAAAGTGTACGTGTAAGGATTACCTTAAAGTTATTACAATACCGGGTACATGAGGGGTACAAATTTGTGTACTTCTGTTTAAGAAAAGGAAAAAAATTGTAGCTGACCGGCCATGTTTGGTATCTTTGGATAACCCTTAAAACGTACTTCTTCTTTAAAAGGTTCAAATGTTTATTTAAAATAGCCACGTTTCAGACCCTTTTTAACGATAAATAGTTTTTATGAACGAAAGCTCAAACCCCGATTTGTTATTTTAACGAGCGAGGACTACTGTTCACAGAACTACTAGTATATGATGAGAGTCAGCCGCAGCTCCCTTGAGACTAATTCCTTAAGCAATCTCCTAGGCTATTTCTAGGTTTATTAGACTCTGACCAAGGAAACTGGGTAATAGAATTAAGAAAACTAATCTTCCGTGACACAGATTTTACCAGTAAAACCAAGACTTTTAAAACAATAATTACAATTTTTTAACTCTTATTCTTACTCTTCAAATAATACTCACGTGTAATAATCATTTCAATGTCTTTAATCAATCATTCATACATCAATCATGTATTATGTCAATCAATTACCACACCACACCCACACAAATATATATATATATATATTGTACATTGATGTTTGACAATTGGTTTTGATGGTCATTGTTACTACTATTTATTATTTAAAATACAACAACTTGAGGTTCATGACACAATAAACAAATTTTATTATTATGATATATCATGTGATCAATCAAATTATATCACATTTAGATTCAGATGTAGGGTATAAATACAGGGTTTCTTTAGATCCAAAACATTATTCGGCTGGTTTTGACTTCTGATAGAGGTAAATATGTAATAATTGTATATGTCTTAACTCATCACAAAAATTAAATTTGCATTAACAGCCAAACATTGTAATAAGAATTTGAATAACTTAAATATGATTTATAAAAATTAAAAGTTTTAATAATGAATGTGTGAAATATTCGTAATTTTCTTAATGTTTAGTAAAAGACAAATCATTTTTACATTGTTGTAACACCCAGAATGTTGTATTGGATATTTCCAACATTAATAATAAAATGGTGATATACATTGTTTAGAAATCAGTAAGGATATAAAAATCCTTTTTTGACTTCTAACATATTTATAATATACTTTTTTATTAATTTATTTATTTGTAAATTTAATTTCATTCAACATACATTAGAAATACTTTTATAATATGGCCTTTTTTTCTGCAATGTGTGATAGCAACTTATCATAAAAGAGTTGAAGTTAAATAACCCAACGACGTCTTTTCGAAATTGGTATTTTTGGAAAGCTCTTGGCAAGTAAATCAATTATTGTTGATATTTATATTTTAATTTTTAATGGGGGTAAAACATAAAAAACTGTAAATTTGCCGGTTTTTTCGAGTTGGCTCTTTAGGTTATAATTTATAGTGGTAAAAATTGATATCATTGGAAAGCCCTTGGGAAGGAGTACAAAAGTGATGCAAAAACATTTTTAAAATTTTGACTTTTCAGGTTCTTTAAAGCGAAAAAACACTTTTTACCACTTTTTTTCAAACGTTTTTCTACATGGTTCACGTATCATCCTCCTAGGGATGTTCTGCGACGCTACTGGGCTTTTAAGCCTTAAAAGCCTACGAAATGCTGCTCCTGGCGTTTTGCTTTTAAACTTGATGGTACTTTTACTTTTTGAGATATAGTACTTTAAATTCCGAGGTACAAGATGGTACATTGGAGGTATGTAAGGAGAAAAATTTATTTTTTAAGGGGTACGGCAGTCCCCTTTATTTAGTACCTTCGAGGGGGGAAGTCGAGTACCTCAGCGAAAAACACACGAAAATCATTTTTCTCCGAAATTTCGACTTTAATCTTCTGTACCGTTCGCAATTTTAATTGAACGGGGTTCAAAAGGGTACCGGACATCAGGACAAATTGTCCTCTTTAAGAATCTGATTTGTTTTTATATTTCCGATTCCTACTTCGGGAGCTACGTCTATGTGAAGGATATCCTCCTTAGTAGGCAGCCGCAACCAGAAAGGGACGTTGTACCGATTTGACAGAGGTATCGTTGGAAAGGTCTTTTAAAATGGACCAAATGTGTGCAAAAATATTTTCGAAAAATGTACTTGGTTGGTACTTTAGTACCCTTTTGTACTTCTAGAGTACCGTGTAGGGGGTAGGTTACCCCACTGTGGAGCTAAAAGCGTCAAGGGATTTATCAGCTCGAAAATTTCCTTCTGTAAAAATTGTGCCAAATAACACTTGAACACACTCAAGCACCTAATTTCGTACCTGTACCTTTGCGGGTTCGGGTACAGAGGTACTTTTAGTACTACGGTAGATGTAGGGCGCACTATAAAAATAAAAAAAATTAAAAAAATGCAGCTTTTTATTTAAAAGTGTGGGGGTTTTATTGCCTTTGTACTCATTTTATTGAAATTTATTTTTTATTTCAATTTATTTTTGTACTTATTGTACCGGTTTGGAAAAATCGGTCGAAAAACACAACTTTTTAATCTTTGTACTGTATTGTTTTTGAATTTCATAGGACTGGGCTAAAACCCATATGATATTTTAAAAAAGTGTACGTGTAAGGATTACCTTAAAGTTATTACAATACCGGGTACATGAGGGGTACAAATTTGTGTACTTCTGTTTAAGAAAAGGAAAAAAATTGTAGCTGACCGGCCATGTTTGGTATCTTTGGATAACCCTTAAAACGTACTTCTTCTTTAAAAGGTTCAAATGTTTATTTAAAATAGCCACGTTTCAGACCCTTTTTAACGATAAATAGTTTTTATGAACGAAAGCTCAAACCCCGATTTGTTATTTTAACGAGCGAGGACTACTGTTCACAGAACTACTAGTATATGATGAGAGTCAGCCGCAGCTCCCTTGAGACTAATTCCTTAAGCAATCTCCTAGGCTATTTCTAGGTTTATTAGACTCTGACCAAGGAAACTGGGTAATAGAATTATGAAAACTAATCTTCCGTGACACAGATTTTACCAGTAAAACCAAGACTTTTAAAACAATAATTACAATTTTTTAACTCTTATTCTTACTCTTCAAATAATACTCACGTGTAATAATCATTTCAATGTCTTTAATCAATCATTCATACATCAATCATGTATTATGTCAATCAATTACCACACCACACCCACACAAATATATATATATATATATATTGTACATTGATGTTTGACAATTGGTTTTGATGGTCATTGTTACTACTATTTATTATTTAAAATACAACAACTTGAGGTTCATGACACAATAAACAAATTTTATTATTATGATATATCATGTGATCAATCAAATTATATCACATTTAGATTCAGATGTAGGGTATAAATACAGGGTTTCTTTAGATCCAAAACATTATTCGGCTGGTTTTGACTTCTGATAGAGGTAAATATGTAATAATTGTATATGTCTTAACTCATCACAAAAATTAAATTTGCATTAACAGCCAAACATTGTAATAAGAATTTGAATAACTTAAATATGATTTATAAAAATTAAAAGTTTTAATAATGAATGTGTGAAATATTCGTAATTTTCTTAATGTTTAGTAAAAGACAAATCATTTTTACATTGTTGTAACACCCAGAATGTTGTATTGGATATTTCCAACATTAATAATAAAATGGTGATATACATTGTTTAGAAATCAGTAAGGATATAAAAATCCTTTTTTGACTTCTAACATATTTATAATATACTTTTTTATTAATTTATTTATTTGTAAATTTAATTTCATTCAACATACATTAGAAATACTTTTATAATATGGCCTTTTTTTCTGCAATGTGTGATAGCAACTTATCATAAAAGAGTTGAAGTTAAATAACCCAACGACGTCTTTTCACAAAGTTAATTGTATTTGGAAAATTTAAATAGTTTCAAATACAATTCATTTTATGTTGTTTGGTTTTTCACTACACCTCTTTTATGATGAGTTTTTAATTAAATAGTTATTTTGTTTTAATTTCAGATAACATGAAGGTATTCATCGTATTGGGACTCTGCCTCGTAGCGGCTCATGCCCTACCCTCCTCAGAATGGGAACTCTACAAGGTACATCAGCAGTAGAGTAAAATAAGAATTAATTCACTCAACCAATTCATTTACATTTAGTAATATTAAAAACGAATGTATTTATTTGATGTCTCTAAAATACTATCTATCGATTATGAAAAGACAACGCGAATCCAACTAAAATCTCATTTTAATTTTTCAGAACACCCATGGAAAGTCTTACGGACTAGAGGAGGAAGCCAAGAGGATCAACATCTACCTAGAGAACAAGAGGAAGATCTCCGAACATAACGAGAAGTACAACCAGGGACAAGTCACCTACAACGTCAACATCAACCAGTTCACTGACATGGTAACCATTCAATAAATATTACCAAAGAAAAAATAAAATAAATCATACTATTTCATTTATTAAGAATGATATTATTTCCAGTTGGAGGAGGAAGTCAAGGCTGTGATGAACGGATACACTGGTGGTATCAAGAAGACTGGAACTCCTTATGTTGATGATGGTAAGGCAGCAGCAGATACCGTTGACTGGAGGAACAAGGGTTTAGTCACTCCCGTCAAGAACCAAGGACAGTGCGGATCATGCTGGTCCTTCTCAACCGTAAGTTCATCAAAAATTATTATTACACCCATGCTAAAATTAAAACCACCGATAAGGATAGTTCTAAAGGATTCTATAGGCAACGCTATATTTCGGGCAACATTAACATCTCTCAATAATGGTCCTTAAGACAAAACACAAAAATTCTGAGAATAATAATATAGGACCCTGATTATTTCTTAAAGATATATGCACATCCAACAATTAAATAACTTCATAATGCAATTGGCCAAATAAAATTTTATTTTAGACTGGATCACTTGAAGGTCAACACGCTCGTAAGACTGGCAAACTTGTATCCCTCAGTGAACAGAACTTGGTCGACTGCTCTGGTAACTACGGCAATGCAGGATGCAACGGTGGTCTCATGGACTCGGCTTTCGAATACATCAAGGCCAACGGTGGTATCGACACAGAGAAATCTTACCCTTACACCGCTGAAGACGGTACCTGCAGATTCAACAAGAAGAACGTAGGAGCTACCGTTGCCAGCCATGTCGATATTCCCCAGGGTGATGAAAATGCTCTGATGAACGCCGTCGCAAAGGTTGGACCTATCTCAGTCGCCATTGATGCCAGCAACTGGTCCTTCCAGCAGTACTCCGGAGGTAAACTAATTTCTATTTTTCAAGAGAAGTTAATAATTTTATACCTTACACATCTAAATACTATTCCGTCTGTGAACTGCGAAAAAAATCATTTCATTGATTTTAAACCAACCAGTAATATTGTTGTTTATTTTACAGGTGTTTACAGCGAACCTGAATGCAGCTCCACCCAGCTTGACCACGGTGTATTGGTTGTTGGTTACGGTACTGAGAACGGACAGGACTACTGGCTAGTCAAGAACTCCTGGGGTCCCAGCTGGGGAGAACAAGGATACATCAAGATGACCAGGAACTCTAACAACCAGTGCGGTAT